>JAOEHY010027100.1:0-18012 GCA_025447955.1 Psilopsiagon aurifrons | reverse complement strand
CAGTCTCCCCTCTGGCAGTTAAAGCCATTCCCCTGTCCTGTCCCTCCATCCCTTGTCCAAAGCCCCTCTCCAGGTTTTCTGTAGCCCCTTTAGGCACTATAGCTGCTCTAAGGTCTCCCCTTAAGGAGCCTTCTCTCCTTCAGGTTGAACAAGCCCAGCTTTCTCAGGTGAAACAGAGGAAAAGGTCACCTCAACTGATCCTCTTGGAGATGTCCTTTCTCATTTCAGGAGGGTGGGACTAAATGACCTTAGAAGGTCCATTCCAACCCTAATCATTCTATGATGATTCTATGATCAGCTGGCACATCCTCTGTTTAAAGCAGTACCCACAATGATCCTGCTTTGCAAGCAGCCTGACAAGTCTTTGCTGTGTTTTTCAGTGCTGATACAAGCTCTCTTCCTACCATGCCCCAGCACACAGTCATGCTAGCGATATAACTCGTTTTGCCTTAAAACATAGTCATGTGGCCAAAACAATCTTTACATTCATCCAGTCTATGCAAGAGGGGAAATAATCATGCGTGTGGTTCATGGCTTTGTTTTCTCAACCTTTAGTAGTTGTTTGGTTGTTCTGTGTCTAACCACAGTCCCCAGCTCTCAGATGAGCTCTGTGATAAAGGAAAACCAGAGAATTTTTCCTCTTGCTCTCTCTTGTCCCTTTGTATTGATAAACCATCCTGCTGCTGGCATGGAGACAACACCAAGTGGAGTCAATGGAAAGTTTCCTTCATATCTAAGGGGTTTCCATAGGGCTTATGTCAATTTACAGCAACAGTGGCAGTTAGTTAGCTTAAAACATCTATGAAGAGCTTAACGATATCCAAACGACAAAGCCTGCAAACTCTCACGTTTCAAATTAGGTGGCCTTGCTTCTCTGGAGCTGGAAAATGCATGATAGGAAAAGTTTCACAATTAATGACAAGCCTACATAGTTTGGTTTGTTGATTGTCTTGCAAAAGCAAACAAAATAACTCCTTCCCAAGGTTTGCTAGAAACCCATAGTTTTTTTCCTATGGGAAAATAAGGCTGTTCCATAAAACTGTGGGGAAAATTTGAGCTGACAGCCCAGGATTAAATTCACTTTCCTAATTCTGAGATGGCGACAAGTTTAACTATTCTGGCTTGGCTCAGCCAACTTGGGTTGTGGGCTGTGTCTGCATAAGACGTGAGCATGCCTGGTGTGACGCCCAGGCCTGGCTTTCAGGGGTGACCACAGGGCCCCTCTTTCCCAGGCAAAACATAGTTGCAAGCAGCAATCCCCAAAAAAGCCAGTATTTTATCATGTTTCTGATAAAACCACGGAGTGGCTGATAAGCCCATTTGGAATTGCGCTCAGCTAAGCAGGTGTCCAGGAGAATGACCATCATAGGCAAAAGGTGGCTTTTCCCTAATTCTTTAAAGAACACTTAGAAATACACACTCATTGACAAACAGTTTTAAAAGAAAATGGAGATGACACTTTTCTAACCTCAGATTTTCTATTGGAGAAAGGAAGGGCCCATGAAAACTTTTGCTAGAGAGGTTGAAGATGCTAGAACTGGAGTCCTGAAGACATCTGGCTGTCAACATCCTTACCCGTCTCCTCACCAGATTGGACTGAACTATGGGTAATTACATGCTTTATAACCATTTTTGTTTAGATACTGAAATTCTTAGAATTAATCATGCCTGTGGACCTTGGACTCTCACTGCTTACAGCCACTTGTGATATTATGTCTTGGTTTAAGTCTTAGCACAGATGTAAAATAAGACTTTTGTGCTCTTTGGAAAAGTTATTAGGTCTACGATTAGTAAACTGAACAACGTCAGTCTCTGTGTAAAGACTACAAGTGTGAAATCGAGCTCTGCCAGTAAATTGCTACCTTTTCTTTAGCATTGCAAGCCATACTCTCAAGTTTATTTGAACACATAAAATATGCTAAGAGTTCAGCAGCACCACTGTGTAAAGAAGAGTTGGATGAAGTATATATTTTTAAATACAGCAAGTAATAAAATGCTGAGTAAATTCCCAAGAATATAATTTGGGGGCAAGTACAATAGAATGTTTAATGGAATATATTCCCAGGTCTGCTGTTTTTATTTCTTTCTTTCTTCTGTGTTAATCTCCTTGCCCAGCCAATGGTAGCTGTTATGGGAGCTGCAAGGAAGAGTATTCATCTGTAGACAATCCCAATATCACAGCAGAAAGAGGAAGAGCGTAAGGTGCTTGCAACTTTCTGGTATGTCTCATCTCCATCGGTGCCCTGCCCTGCACACCCAGCAGTAGGAGACTGATTTAGTGGTGGTCTTTGCAGTTCTGAGGTAATGGTTGGACTTGATGATCTTAAAGGTCTTTTACAACCTAGCTGATTATACAGCTCAGAGGTGCTTGGCATGGGGCTGGATGGTTGTTTGCAGAAGGACCACAGAAGACAAGGCAAATTATAAAACAAATTGTAAAAAAGAAAAGAAAGGGAGCAAAAAAGATACCTTCTCAAAATAGTGTTTTATAAATTTATTTCTTTTTCGTATAATTTGTTCATCAGAAAATCAATCATTTAAGTTCTAAATGGACTGATATGCAGAACTGTGTGAGAAACCCAGATTCTCTTTGAGACAGTTCAGCCGTTATTCAAAGCCACTGCTGCAGGTTGAAGAGAAAGTGTAGTCAGTATTGCTTCTTTCCAGATCAGTATTTTTGATTTGAGTCAGGTGATGTAGCCTGAAGCTCTTTCTTGTATAAACCAGTTGGGTTTCTTTATGGCTAAAACATCCAAATTTAGGATCATGCCCTTCACTGAGTAGCTTCATGTTTCATGAAGGATTTTTTTCCCCTTACTAAAATCAGGTTTTGGCCCTTTGCAGCACAATTATGCCCCAGATAGCACTGAGTTCTCATATACCTATTGGCTGGCTGGTTTTATACTGCTGGTTTCAGGATAACTATTTGTAAGTTATTTCAACATTAAAAGCTGTCCACTGTAGAGCACCTCTGAAATGATGTTCCCAAACTGCTCTCCGTTCCTGCTGCCTTTAAGAACTATCCATTCTGGAAATGGGAATCTATATTCCATGGACTCCCAGTAGGATAAACATACACTTACTAATCCTAGGAGGCATATTAAGGAAAAAAACCTGAAAACAGGTTCTGACATTAAAGTTCTCATATTTTATTTCTACTTCTGCTTTCTAGAATGATTGGTTTTAGTTTTTATAAATTTTTAGCAATTGTAACAAAGAGAAACCTGTTACTTCTGTTTTGAAGCATCAACAAAATGCCATTATAAAAATTGGCCAACAAATCCAGTTTAGTTATCTTAACTTGAATATATATATATATAAAATGTATCAGTGGATACTATAAAGTAGTATATCTTCTATACTATGTTTGACTTATCACTTAATAATTCATATAGCGCAGTAATAATAACATAAGAGGTGTTCAAACTGCAACTGTTTGGCATTAAGCAGGGAGACTTTGGAGCATGAAGAACAACTCCCAGTGTAGTTTGCTGGAGCTGCCCACACAGTAGTGTTTTTGGAGGATTTTACCTGCACATACAAGCTCATCTCCCATTAATTTCCACATATTGGAGGACTGCCCTTCTTGAGAGAAACCTCAGCATCTTTAATGGGGCCCTGATTCCCATACCACATACCATTTCCAGATGATATTTGGCAGAAATCTGTCTTCTTGGGATATGTATTTATGGAGGTTTTTGCCCCATGCACAGGCGATATGCAATGGCTGCAATTTTCTTTAATACATTTTCCATTTAGGAGTGCAAACAATTTTGGCTTATCTACTATGTACCCCTGCCTGTGAGCAAAAACCCTAAGGTAATATTGCCTTTCTGCCTCCCCCAGCCACCTTCTATATGACTGCAGATATCAAAGAAAGTTGGCAAATCATCATTCAAAGCATAAAGAGGGGGGAAAAAAAGGTATGTTCCCTGTGCAGGCCTGGCTTGTGGATTAAAGGTAATCTGGTAATAAGGACCTATCATATGATAATTAATAAGTGTGGTTTTCTATATCTGATTTACCTGTCAAATAAGACGAAATATCCCAGGACGGGAAAGTCTGTTATACAGGAATTTAAATGTTGCCCTTTTAAGAGTGATCAGTTCAACTTGATAGAATCTCAAGGCTTTTGTGTGAGCACTGAAGATGCCAAAGGTGGGGTTTCACCTCTTCTTCACAGGAGCTTTACAATTATCCTAAGAAAACCCAGCCAAGGTGCTTAACAACCTGCTAAAGTCACACCAGGGAAAAAGGTGGGAGTAGACCACAAAGAACATTGAAAATCTGTTTTCTCCATAATTCAGTAATAGATTGTTGGGGTTATTTTAAAGAAAAAAAAAATAATAAGAGGAAATCACATCTTGAAGAAACTGGATTTTTCACCGTCAGGTTGGATAGGGCTTGGAGCAAGCTGCTCTAGTGGAGGGTGCCCCTGCCTGGGGCAAGGGTTGGAGCTGGCTGAGCTTTAAGGTCCCTTCCAACAAAAACCAGTCTGGGATTCTATGAAGAAATTAAAAATAGGTAAATGATGGTTAATCATTAAGGAGAGGAGGCCTCTTGATTAAGTAGGGAAAGCTTCAGGCCAGGGGGCAGGTCCCCTTGGCTAGAGCCCCTATCCACACCAGCCAGCAGATTGCTTTGGTGAGCAACAGATCTGGTTCTTGAAGGACTTCCCAAATCACTCTCCTGTGTGTGAACAATGGCAGGGCATCAGCAGTGATAGGAAACAGCAGGCAGATAGACAGACAGATAGATAGATAGGATAAATAACAACAGGGAATTTATGCAGCTTCATAGATGTTATAGGGATTTATTATGTGCCTGAAAAAAGCCAAAGGGAAGCTGAAAATACCAACATGCATATTGGGTTTTACATATTGACTCTAAATATATCTTCCATTAGCTTAAGACAATTCTTATCTCTGACCATGAACAAAACCCAGAACAAATAAAGGACAAGTGTGCCCTTTCCTCAAGAACAGGAAACAAGTCAGAATAATATACTTCTGTATACAAAGAAAAGTTTTTTGGTTTCCACCTTGTGATCAGATATATATATTTTTCAGTATGTGTTCAACAGAATCCCTACAAATTGAAGATTAGCTGGGAAGAATCTGTTTTTAGTTACTAAACACACTGAAATTAAATTCTGCATATTCTGAGATTATTTCCTGAGTTCCCTGTGAAAGGATTTCTATAAATACAAAGAAATAAATCATTAAAATGTTAACAACACCTATACAATCAAACAGAAGACCTGCTGGAGACTAGGTCACAACCAAATTGTATAAAAGACCCTTTTTTTATACAATCCGTGGAGATTTTCATAATTTTCCTTTTAAAATGTCAGTATAATCTTTTGATTTTGTTCAGTCAGTCCAGAGCAATCCTGCACAATGAAAGGAAAGAATGAATATAAACATGTTTCAGCATGACTTCAGGATTCCAAATTTAGGAATTCACTTTAGGAAGACTATTTTCCCTTATGACACTGTTAAAAACTTCACTGTGAAATAATAAGATGAGGAGAGAAGGTCCTCAAGCATGGTAACAAGCATGGTTACCATGGAAAATTCACTTTAAGAGACACAGGTTGGATGGGGTTTGGAGCAACCTGCTCTAGTGGAAGGTGCCCTTGCCCATGGCAGGGGGTTGGTGCTGTATGAGCTTTAAGATTCCTTCCAATCCAAACAATTATAGGATCCTATGATTCTATGAAAATGATGTGTCCATCTACTTAACGTCTCTAGCTGTGTAGACAAATGATTTACCAAGTAAAAAAGAGGAAAATGAAAATAAGGGATACACTGCCATATGTGGAGAGCTGAGAGTGTCCTTTTATCCTACTGATTTTTGATGGGAACTGGTACTTTTGAAGAGTCTCTGCTGATGATGGTGCTGGGAGCTCCTGCACTCAGCAAACACAGCTGCACCATGGCGGTGTGTAGTTTTAACACCCACTTTTATAACCTAATGAATTTAGTGATTAATTTATGATAAATAGATGTAGGCATCTTCTAATCACTGGTGTTTCCCATGTCACAAAACCCAGTTTGGCAGATATGCGTTAACTACTAATTCATTCCCTGTGATGGGAACCCCTTTTCTTGCAAGGTTTCCTGGACATGCAAAGGACCATAAGACTTGCTTTCCATCCTGCATGAGGGCTGGGATGGCATCTGCAGCCTGGTGGCCACAAAGAGGTGGGTATTTGACTGAAGAGTGACTCTGAACTCCAAAGAGTGACTCTGGGTGGGGAACGGCTTTGACAGCATTTGAAGGTGGCACAGCTAAACCCAGGCTCCTGTGAAGCTCCAGCTGGAGGGACTGAGTTCATGGCTCAAATTCAAGCTTTCATATTTTCTCTTCATGGTTTTATTCCATGCTAGGCTACATTGCTATGTAGCATGTTTTATGTGTATTTATTTGGAAAAACTCAAGTTCTCTCCTTACCCTGTATTTTGTTTGGATATAACCCATTCTCCCATTTTATGATAAAATGAGCCCATAATTCACATATTAGCATTTCAAAACCTGTACAGCTGCAGTATGAGTAAACAGGGGAGTGAGTAATCATTACTAATCTTCACTGGAGAAAGAGAGAGGGGGAGAAAGCACATGATTTTTTGGTGTGCTAACCCAAAAAATATGTTTTGCACTTCTTGAAACATCTCAAATTCTTTTTTTCCTTTTTTATCTTTGTTTTAGAGATGACAGAGAAAAATCTGTCCTTTAGCTGAACTAATCCCAAATAAATTAATATCTTTTTTCATATGAATTTGTTTGGGGAAAGTTGAAATTGCAGTGTAACCTATTGGTTACATTATTTAAATTAAGTTTTAGAAATCCTACAGCTGTTTGCTGTCAAATTTTAAACCTACTGTCTATTTTCAGCTGTGCATTTAATACACATTTCACCTGGTGACTCAATAACATTTTAATATAAAAGTACATGATCACGGAACATATGTTCAATGTTCATATGAGACTTAATAGCGACAGAAGGGGTAACAATTAACAGTTCTGTTTTTCTGGGTATACAGAGTCCAAGTTTAAAGTTTTTCCTGGGCTGCTTCCAAAAAATCTTTGTTCCTAGTGCCTTGACCTTTGAGGAGTTTGGAATCAATGAGCCACGTTGCCTTCCATAAGGGTGTCAAGTGCAGAATAAAAAACTGCGTCACATCATTTTTCACCGCGGCCAGATGAGGTCTGAGTGAAGGAACAAGGAACAGGAAGGCAAGAACATCTGAAAAATTGACTCTGCAAGCTGGAATGTGATTCTGCAATAAGGGGCAACTCTCCTTTTCTCCTTTTTTTTATCCCCTTTCCCTTTTTTTTGTTGCCAGAGTAGGCAGGTTGTAGACAGATCTGGGTCTCAGCCTCCCACCCCTGGGGCCCCCGTGTCAAGGAACAGTGATAGAGAGCCGTTCATTTGTGCAACATCTGTAACGCATATAGCGATGTATTAATAGCTCAATATGCCAATCTGCCACTGTGCATTTTGACCTAGCAAGGACCAGAAGCATGGAAGGTCTGTAAGGCAGATGTGGGAATGGCAGAGACGGTGGAAATTAAAGGCAGACACTAAGAGTTTTGCACAGCATTGCGGAGCAGTAGTTCTTCTGGAAGAGACTAATGCTTCCAGCTCAGTTAGGAGGTTAATAGAGCTAATCTTCTGTATCACTATTATTTATAACATGTTGTTGGACTTAATGTTTATGAAGCTCAAGCTGTATAGTGCACATCCAATTATGTTTTCTTACAGCCATGGAGGGTTTTATGAAAAGGAATATTGAGTGAATGCTTTATTGCTGAAAAATATTGTATTGGTTAGAAGGGAAGTTAATCCAATAGGAGGCAAAAACAGTAACAAAGGCTACAGCAAATACGAGATGCTTTAAATTCATTGCATGACATTCTCACCCTAATTATTAGCCCACTCTGGGAATAAAAACAGCACCCTCATCTTCAAGTTATTATTATTTTTTTTTCGTTTCCTCATTTTTATTGCACATTTACATAAGACTTGTATGCCTTGTACTTCTTCCAGGCAGGCTTATAAGGTTTCTTTTAACCCTTTACTTCTCTTTCCACAGTCATGCAGGAAGTCTAATTTGCGCCCGTGGAGGCAGGGGAAGGCAGGTGGCAATGATGCAGGCAGGTGGGACAGAGGTGGCCAAGGCACAATGGACACAGAGTTGGCTGCAGCTTGAATGATGGTTCAGATGGTTATCCAGCCTCAGCTCCCAGAGCCCCTTGGGTCTGAAAAGCTGGAATGGAAAATGTTTGAGGAAAAGCTTTATTTTTTAGTAAGATTTCCAGTATTTCCTGCTTCTAATTGTATGGGAAATATTTCAAGAGCAAATCTTTCTCATGGTGAGGAGGACCAGCCCCACACCTGGCAGCAGAAACGTTCAGTGGATGGTTGAGTAAGAAAAAAAAATAGCCGTTCTTTGAAAAATGCCCTGGCTCTCATGAAAGACCATTGTTTTTGCAGTTAGGGAGAGGAGAAAGAATGAAGTGGGGTTTTGTGGTTTGTACTTTATGCTTAATATAAAGAGAGTTAAAGAAAGTATGACTGAAGGAAAAAGAGGGAAGGAAGGAAGATTAGTCAGTTAATAAATGAGATTTATGTTAGTGACGGTAGGTAGGCAAATTGCACTGCTAAATGGGGTATGGACTTCTTTTATGTGGACAAGAGAATTTATCAATTTTATTTAACTGAAACTGCACCATAATCATGTCCTCGGGGTCTTGGCTGGTGGAGACACCTATCTCATGCAGAAACCTCTTTGGAGGCACTAGTCCTGCCTGCAGATCTCTGGGGTAAAAAATTGGGCCCATTAGGGAAGGTTCACATGCAAATTCTGCATATTTTTTCCAACAAACATTATTGCTGAGCAAGGGAGATTAATAAATGGCATTTTATGCTGCAGTTTTGATCAATACTTGGGATTTATTAAATCTGTATCCCTAATCAGAGGTGCACACAGGCTGCTGTGGCAATTCCACTTTTTCAATGAGCGGCTTAGGAGGACATTGAGGGCTGAGCAAGGCCAGCTGAAATAGGTACTCAGAAGCCTGAGACCCTGGTTGATGATAAAAGTAGTCTTTTCTATTGTCAATGTCTAACAGACTGGCCAAAAAGAAGCAATCTCAAGAAGCATGGGAAGATAATTGGTGTCTGACCCGCGTCCAACACTCTTGCATGAGCATTTTTTCCCAGCATCTGTGTGAAGGCATCTGTGTAGTCAGCAGCTGATCAATTTCCTTGGAAGCCCTTGCGATTTGAGCTTCTGTTATGTGTGTTCCTGGTTATTCGTGGGTTTCTAAAAACACATGACTTTTTCTGAAGCCCTGTAGGCCGTTATTAAAGTCGGTGTTTCCAGCAGGAATTTAGCTCCCTGTGTTACAGATGATGAGACCTGATGAACTGCTATGAATGTGCTATCTGTCTGAAGCTGAGAGGGCTCCTGCTCCAGAGCAGGATTTCCCGGAGCATGCCCAATCTAGGACAGGAGATACAAGAAGAAACTTTTCTCCACCAGCCACATCATTGTAGCTTCATATCTAAGACCTGTCACAGGTTTCGCTACAGGATCAGGGTCTCAAACAAGAGTCAGAGTAGAGCAAAATATGGTTATTCCTCTGCGGACAGAAATAAATAATACTCTGTGGCTGGTGTTTCATTTGTCATTTATGCACTTGAATCTATATTCACTTAAATCCTATACATATGCCTTAAATGCCTGCAGAAATCTCAGATTTCCCCTCTTCAATTACAGGTATACAATACAAAGCCTGCTTTCTACTAAAAATAAATTAAAAAAATAACTATTCAGGAAAAATATTTTTTTTCTCAATTCCTAAGCCAGAGAGCGTCAGAAAATCGTTAGAGAAGTGAACTTTGGAAAGCCCAAAATATCTCCCTCTCAAAACCCCATTTTCTCTCCCAGTGTCTTCTAGGAAAGTAGCATGCACAGATATAGCGGCAAGAGCAGAGAGCGGCCAAGGGGCAAGCAGAGGCTCAGACATCTGCAAAGGGTGAGAGTCAGACCAGAAGATTCAGGAAAAGGAATCCTATGTATTTGGGATGGATATAAATCGAACATTCCATTTTCTGGTTGAATCCTATAAATGTGGAGAACTTGGCTAACGACCATCACCAACAATTTCTTATACTCAATTATGGGAGAAGATTCAGTGTCTTTTCTTCAGATAAGGCTGGAGTGAGGGCTCAAAAGGGTTGTAAGTTGGCTAACTTGGTTTGTTGCAGGACTTCAGGAAATTCAGTTGACCTTACTGCTAGATCTTTACCCTTGCAATAGCAAAAGATGTGCATTTATATTTTGTTGATGTGATAATATTTACATTTGAAATTACCAAAGCTAATATTAAAATTATGAGTAAGGTTTGGAACAAAAAGGTGAAATTAATAATTTATCTTCTTGGACCTAGAAAGCTTGGCATGATAATCAGCTGAAGTGGAGTAATTATTTGTGGGAGATAAGACTTGATTTGTTTCAGATTGAGTGTAATATTAAAGCTGGGATTAAGGTTTGAGGCAGAGCTCATATTATTACTGTATATGTCTGTAATAGAAAACTGAATTTTAAAATGCTATTGAAATGAGTTTGAAAAGTTTATTTAATTTGGTGATAATTATGGGAAGTCTGAAGGAAAGGATTAGATAAAGTGATTGGGGAAAATAAAAAGGCTAGGAGACATATTTCTATTGTTATACTCACCCAGGTTGAATCATAGAATCATAGAATAGTTAGGGTTGGAAAGGACCGTAAGCTCATCCAGTTCCAACCCCCCTGCTATGGCAGGGACACCTCCCACTGAACCATGCCGCCCAAGGCTCTGTCCAACCCGGCCTTGAACACTGCCAGAGCTGGAACATTCATAACTACCCTGGGCAACCCATTCCAGTGCCTCACCACCCTTACAGTAAAGAATTTCTTCCTCATATCCAATCAAAGAAAAACAATCTGTCTGGATCATGAAACTCTTGCTTTGGGCATTTTACCTGACCTGATGGAGTTTGGGTCTGCTGATATGAATAGATTACAGTTTGGAAAAAGAAAAATGAAGATCTAGTTGTATCACTGGGTATTCTCAGACATTGAAAGATAGATCAGGTATTCTAGTGGGAAGCCTGGACAAGGAATAGGTTTAAACTACTTGTTTAGTTGGAGGACAAATATATTTGATATTACTTAAAGCGTGAATTAGGACTATTTAGAGAGGCCTCCTATTCCTTCCTATCACTTACAGCATTCAGAAAAATGAGAACTCAAACATCACACTGATTTTGAGCTACCTCTGTTTTGAGATGTTCAGTGAAACTAACACTGCAGGGAAATGCTGTTACACTTTAGGATTATCCAAAGGTCAAATATTCAGGATAATCTAATAACAAAAAATAGTTGGTTAATTTTATGAATAACATTTAATGGGAGAGGAAAACTATTCAAAATTGGAAGACTCTATCATAAAAAAGATTAATTAAAAAATCAAGGAAAATGCCAAAACTTCAGTCTGTGCTGTTTCATAACATTATATGAGGGCAGCACACCGGGCAAAAGATACCAGGCATTCAGGATCCAGTGGGCTCCCTTCAACCTGAAAAACTCTCCACTTCTGGTTTCTGGAATAGGTCCCCTCTTGTCCATGTTGAGCACAACAAGTAGCACTTTAATTCTGACTCGCAAGTTTTGATTCTTTCACAGATCCTCTGTGTGGACCCCCTTTGTCTGAAATTTTGTAGGCAGCAAAACAAAAGAGGATTCAGAATGATTTTTTGCTCTATTGGTAGATCCATCACATTCCAGACATTGCTCTTCCTCACAGCAGCCAGGCCATGGAGAACACGATCCATTAACGATCAGCAATGCCCGTTATGTTGGCTATTAAGCAATATGATCTTGTATTCAGTGCTTCCAAGTGCAGAATAAAACACTCAGGTGTTCCAGCATAAAATGATGAATTTGAACTGGTAAATGCTGAGTTTCAAGCTATGAGACATATGAGTCAGATTGGAAAGTCTGTGTCAACTGGAGATCCTGCTGTCAGTATAAATGAGCTCTCTTCAAAACCAGTATAAAATGTTTGTGAAATGCAACTGTCTGAATAGTTCTAACTGAAGGTGTTCAGGTTTACTGAAGTTTTATCAGTCTCCCATCTATTTTACATCAGGAAATGATGAAAGAACATGAGTGCGTAATGCAGGGTCACATCTGCCTTTTTACTGCTGAACCATATAGATATCTATACCTGTGCCAACCATATTACTAAGCATAAAAAATCCTTAAAGAAGATTATCTTGATTTTCACTACTTTTAATGAGCATTATAAGCTGAGCTATAAAATATCTCCAATTCCTCCATTGCATACCATTGGCTTGCTGACTACAAACACATTGCCAAGAGGAGGCAGATTTCTCCAGCGACCATCCATCCTCCCATCCCGGAATCCCTCTCTGCAGCAGGCAGGGGTTGGAAGTCAACAGGCAGTGTTTGGGCAGGCCCTCGGGGGAGCCAGCCTGCAGAAGGGTCCAGCCACTCCGGCCTCCTGCCGCATTCCTCCTCCTTACCGGAGGTGGCTGGGCAGGGGGTCCATGCTGGGGTTATGCAGGGCCACTCTCCCTGCTGCAAACAGGAACCTCCAGCAATGCTAAACAAATCAGGCTGCCAAAGGGTTTTTTTTTTCTTTTCTTTTATCTTTTTTTTTTTCTTTTTTTTTTTTTTTTTGTTCCTAACTTTCCCATAAAAAGATTCAGGTAAATGTAGCATGACGAGCCAATTTAAGCCAATTTCAAAGTTATTTGAGTAATTGGTTATTAAGATAACACTCTCAAATTTCAATTCAGCAATTATCCTCTTAAAGATACAGAATGTAAGTATAGGAGGGAAAGCATATGCATTAAAGCTACAGAGGCCCTTTTTTAAAAGCTAAACTATGTAGACATTGGAAGAAAACATGTAGCTTCTAATCTCGTTGAACTGAGACATCTTCTAATACGTGTAACCCTTCTATGTTGAAAGCAAGTGTTTCTAAATTTTGGAAAGGGAGTTGACTATTATTAGTGCTCATAAAGATTAAGAGACTAAGTGAAGACCCTCCTTTTAATATATGTAAGCTCCTTACCCATAACTTAAGAACCACAAGGGGACAGAACATTGTCTTCCTACAAGGCTGCACTGCAGACTGATGCAGAGTGTGATGATGGAAATAATGGCTTTGGCAGAAGTACTTGGTTTGGAGCCAATTTCTCCATCCTAATGAATGGTGGAATTACCACAGAAAAGCTCTAAAGTTAAAAAAAAAAAAAAAAAAAAAAAAAAGAAAAGAAAAAAAAAGGAGGAAAAAAGAAGTAAAAAAGAAAGAAAAAATGTGCAGCTTATTCCCCGTTAATCAACCCCGTAGGATGGATGGCCATGACTAATTATAATTCCCAGATACTACTGGTTAATCAAAAAGCACACAGTTAAAAGGGCTTGCATTAGCTACTTGGCTGTTGAAAGCAATAGTGTAGAATCTGCAAATGTGCACCAGAAGATTAAGGTTATGCAAATGCCCATAAAGTTTCCTACACTGGCAAAGTTGCCTTACAGGAAGGTAAAGTGGTTTGTTTCATTCTCAGAATGGCACTAGATGCAGTTTAAGGAAATGTTATTGACAGCAGGGTGCTGCACATGTTCGCATCTGCTCCAGATCCTGCTTGCTTTATGATGTCCTCAGCTACTGCTCAAGGCAAATATTCTCTTGGAGAAGTGGTAATATCAGCCGAGTGCATAAACTGAGCATACCCTTCGGCTGCAGCCAACAGCCTTTGGCTATCTTGCCTTGCATTACAATTGTGTCTGTAAACCAAAGCAAGCAACGATGCAAAACCAGGGTCTATGGCTTTTTCTGCCTTCTCACTAGAGAGCTGAGTAACAGGAGACATCAGAGAAATAGTTAAGACAGCGAATCCTGACAGAGCAGGGCTAGGGGTTTTATTCAGGCTCACACAATTTGGCATGGACCAGCAAAATGTACAGGACCAAAGGAGACAGGGCAGGAAAGAATACAAAGCTGCGTCTGGTATACTCCTGATGAAAGTGGAATACTTTCACTGGAAATTTGTGTGGAGCTAAGCCAGCTCTCTGCAGTGGAATCTGTCCCTTTTGTGTTCAGATCAGTTATAATAATTAAAGTTATATTAAGACAGCAGAGAGTGCAGTGTAATCAGGACTGGGAAGAATCCCTCAGAGTTATTTTAGCTTCCGTCCTTATGTTTATTTTTTTGCAACTGAGATTGTTTAAATAATATGCCTCCAGGGAATAGAGCAAAAATATAGATTCTAATTTGAATATAGATAAACACTGGATTATATATCACTAAATATGCTGGTGTAGCATATACAGTACATGCTACATGTTAGCACCAAGTATTACGTAACCACAGCACCAAGCCAACTTTTATCGTGCTAATGTATTTCTTACCTCCAAACATTAATATTTTTATATCTATATATATGTACTGCTACAATGCCATATTCTCAGGTTTTACAGTTTCACAGCATTTTTTCTGGCATAGGTTACAATGGGGGAAAGATGCCAACTGGAACATGTCGAAAAACAAGATCATAAGGTTTCACTCAAGTTGCTTAAATTATTATGTAGGAGGTATATTATCGACCTTTTAATAAAAACCTTTACAGTCTCCATGGAAACATTTTTACATTGACATATAAAAACATAAATGAAAAAAAATGTTGTAAAAAAAATTAATCTGATCTCCTTTTCATAAATTAGAGGCTGCCTTTACTGTGCTGTGCCTTCTCTTCCTCCCTTATGCAAATGCAAATGCTCAGTGTTGATTTGTTAGCTGAGCATCTTACTGTAACCTGTAAGCTGAGGTATTCAAGGGTTTTAATCCTAAAATAGCGCTCAGTGTTTCTGTGATGCAGCTTCCTACCCACTTTCAAACCAGGGCAGCACACCAGCATATTTAGACTCAGGTTAAATGCGCAGTAGATAAAACAACACCAGGAAGCTCCGATACATAAAAGTCAAAGTTCACAAGAAACTGCCCTCCTGGTTTTCTTTTTACTTCAAATAAGAGACGCTCATCCTGATGGAACTGAATTTCTAAGAGTGTGCAGTCTTCACAGGAAAATCCTAAGGAAGCCTTAGCCTAGTGTGCTGCAGCAGGAGCAACTTTGGGAAGGGGTGAGGAATCTCACAGCACATCATTTGAGATAAGGATCAGCCTCTCTTGATTTGAATTCCAGAGCTCTCAGCTGTGGTCTGCTGACATGCCGTCAGCACCCATGACATTTACCAGCAATATACCGTTTATATCATTCTCAACTCCAGAGGCCAGATGACAAGATGAAAAGACATTAGAATTCTGATTATAATACAAAGAAAGAAATTTGTGGGGTTAAAAGAGGAGTGCAATAAAAAGAGCACGGTGATTGTTTTCTGAGATGCACGAACAGTTTAAGTTTAAGCACAGTACTAAATGTGCTTTTATTTACAGATAATTCTCTGGCATGTTTCTTTTCTATGCTAATCTCCATTCCCTCCTTAATCAAAGCAGAATTGTGCCAGCCATTTGCACAAGCATTCTTTACATGAGTACACATGAAGTGGCTTTTAGGGGAGCCTGAAGAAATAAAATTGGCAATGTCTACTGAGAAAAAAAAGCAGTTACAAAAGTGTGTTTGGTCAAATATCAGCAAACGAGGCAGTTACCTGCCTCATGCAATCAAAGAGCACAAAAAGGCTCAAAGTGAATCATTCAGCTTTCCACCACTTTGTAAGTTAGTAAAAACCAAAAGGGTGTTTAGCACTTTGATTTTAAGAAGTTATATGAAGACTTTATAGGCAAGTAAATGTTATTTTCTGAATGCAGTAGATAATACAGGTGTTTCACAGGTTTAAGTTCTTGACAAAGACCAGTGAAATTCTTGAATGTCTTTGCACTCTTCAGCAGCACCAGAGAGTGTTCCAGATGAAACTAACTGAAAACTAAGTTTTAAATGTAATTTAATACCAAACTAGAGAGTTGCCATACACAACTTAAGTAATATATATATACTCACAGTACACATATAAACTCACACAAACACATTTTTAATAGCATTTTAATTGCAGTTTGTATCTAATACAGTTGATGTTATTTTCAGTGAATTCTGTTGCTGGATCAAACTTGAAGAAGACATCCCAGATTTTCGTAACTGGATAGTTTTTCTAGTACCTTGAGCTCTGTGTTAATATCTAAACTTGCAAAGGAAACTGATTTTCACAGAGTACTCAGCAACAATGCTCTAAATACAAGAATGTCCTGAAAGTGTCTCAAATTCATCTTGGCCAGGTTCACAAGAGGAAATAGGTAAAGGAAATTGCTGAAATGAACGCAGAAGTGTTGAAAATGTGGAGAGTGCATTGTCCAGTATTGCTCAGGGGAAAAATAGTGTTGCTTACACTTGGAGATACCAGAGGAATATATGTGTATATATATATATACACACACACACACATATATATATTTACATATATCCCTACACATTTTTTTTATATATATATATGTATATATATAAAAATAGGGGAAAAGTTTATATGCATGCATACACAAAAGGGAGCATCACAGAGCTCCTTCCCAGTGTGTCACGGGGGAACTCATTGCCTGTCTTCGGACTGCGATCTCCAGCTGACACTGGAGAGCAACACTTGGGAGACAGCTCTGTTAAAATCTCTTAGATAAAATATTGACCAATTTCTTCAGTTTAATTTGTAGTTTGTGTTAGTTAGAAAGGTGTTACTGTGCGTTTGGGAAAGGCATGGGCATAAGCTGTGTATAGTTTCCATGGTCTTTAATAAATACTACTGAAACTCATAAGGACATTTTTGCACATCTGAGTTGTTTATTCACACAAAGGACCAAACTATCACATAATGAGACTCCCATCTGGCAAAATACATCGAATTCTAGGAAGTCTTGTTTAGAAGGAAAGTGTGTTCTCTCTGTTTTAATTAGCTGTACTTTCTAGTTGTCCATTTACCTAAATTTTACTTTTTTATATGTGTGTTATCTACAGAATACTACCTAAAATACAGTTGGATGTTTCATCTGGGAGATGACTAAGGATCAGTTTCGCTGTTCTCACTCGCAGGGGATGACAGCCTTGTTCTTCTCCCCGCAGAGTCTGATGTCTCAGGTAATGCTGGGTGACCACCCAACGTGGCAAGTCCTGCTGCGCTTTATAGCTACCGTATTTCTCCCAGTTGCATTTCACCTTTTCCTTTGCTCTCTAGTGCCTGGAAGCAATGTGGAAAATATTTATCCTGCAAAACCGGCCAAGAAGTCAGAGACCACACCGGAGGGGGCTAAGCTGGTACCATGAAACAATAGTATAGAATGAAAAGATAGTCTTTTCATTCTCCAGGGTTTCATGGCCAATCAAGCTAACAGTCCTTTCAGTAACTCTTGCAGGAGTCACACCTCACCTCACTTGTTCTTCAGTCCCATTTCTCCCAACACGGACCATGCATTGTCTCTACATATTGCCCCCTAGCTATGATCTTAATATGTGGTTGTGGGGCCAACAAAAACGTGCCAACATTTTTGGCAAACCTTCCTGCAGTGTTTATATAGATCTCTGCAGGTCATTAACCTTACACTGCTGGCTGGGCATTGCAAATGTATTTGCATGGTCTCCAAGTATAAGCCCTTGTCAATCCAAGCATCCAGTGCCAGCACAGCAGCAGTTCATAGAATCATAGAATCGTAGAATCACAGAATAGTCAGGGTTGGAAAGGACCTTAAGCTCATCCAGTTCCAATCCCCTGCCACGGGCAGGGACACCTCCCACTAAACCATGCCACCCAAGGCTATGTCCAACCCGGCCTTGAACACTGCCAGCAATAGATCATCCACAACTTCCCTGGGCAACCCATTCCAGTGCCTCACCACCCTCACAGGAAAGAACTTCTTCCTCATATCCAATCTAA
>JAOEHY010027098.1:0-23119 GCA_025447955.1 Psilopsiagon aurifrons | reverse complement strand
GTGGCGGTGGTGTTGAAAGAGCTGTAGTACTTCCATGACAGTCAGTCATACATGAGAAAGTCACGTGCAGAGACCCTCAAACATGTCACTGCTTACAAGCAAAAACTGATGATCTACGAATGAGGAAGATAACCTGAACATTACTGTAAACACATTTAATCACTATCACAATTTAATCACATAATTAACTGCTCATTTAGTACTGGTCTATAACTGGTACTGTTAAAAGTATCCACATTTTAAACAATGCCAATTTAGCTATGAAGAGTGGGGCGATACCCACTAGAGGGCATAATAATTCAATTAAAGCAAGATAGCCTTACTGCCTGCTGCGGAAAAAAAGTTGCACACACAGCAAGCAAAGAAAAGGAAAACAAAACAAGCAAACAACGAAAAAAACACCAAGCTAAACCACTAGTAATATTGAGCATTTCTGCAGACCTATGTCTCCTGCCACTTTCACACATATTTTTACATCATCAACTGGAAAAGCATTATTTGAAAACATCGCATTCTCCCAAGTACGGTAAAATTGTACCAGTGTGGCCTAACACCAGAACACAGTACAGTAAAAATGTGTTTTGAAAGTACTCTGTAAAGCAATAAGCCTGTGTACCCGGTTCATCATCTGCGTTACCCTCGAAATCAATGAATGACTCACAGCACCGCGTAGGGCTCCCCATGACAGTCACTTGACTGGCAGGTAGAATTCAGCAACATCGGTAATTAACCCAAGAAACTTTATGAAATATTACAAACACGGACACTGACCTTTGGATTACTACTGTAGGCTGAAAGTAGGCAGAGGTGTGCGTGTACTGATGCACACGCATACACAGATATAAAAATCATAAACATCAGGACTGAATAAAAGCTTCAGCTGGTTCAAAGCATGACAGCCCATCTGCTAAGTAAACTCCAGCTAAAAACAGCTTTCCATTTGTCAACAAGCATTTTCACCATTGCAAGACTAGGTACAATTTTTAAGATACCTACACGGACTAAGCTCAGTATAACACTACCAGTAAGAACCAAGATCCCTTCAACATGAAGACAAGGCATAGACAGAACAAGATTACTTTATGTTATCATCATCACATGTAGTCAGTAAATATACTCCTCTGTAACTACAGCAGCAATTTCTGGTAGTTTGTGCTACAGTAGCTCTTTTCCCCCAAAATATCAGCAGCTACTGCCTTTTTTTTTTAGTTTTTGTTTCCTTGCTTATACCAAAAATAACAAAAAGTGTGACTTGAAAAACATGTCCGCAGTAAATGCCTAGATTCCCCCCCCCCCCTTTTTAAAAAGCTAGGAAAACAGAGAAGAATTATGGATGAAATGCTAATTATGGCTGTAACTTTTCACATAAAGGAGGCTGGGTACTGAAAATAAAGTGGGTGGTAGTCGGGGGCAGGGAATCAGCTGGTCCCTCAGACGCAGCAGGAACCGAGGGGATGAGGCGACAGCATCTCTTACCCACTTATCCAGAGGGACCTGCGTCAAGGAGCCGGTGCCCTGGTAGAGATCCAGACTGAGCTGTTCTAGGCTGAGCTTCTCCTGCAAGAAGTGACCCAGGTACCTCTGCAGCAGGTACCTGCAGGCCCTCTTCTTGATGGACTCCGAGAAAGGCCACGGCATGGCGGCTGAGCGCCCGGGGCCGTGGGGAGAGGCAGCGGGCCGGGGCTGGGACAGGAGACGGGCGGCGGGCTGGGGCTGGCCCCTACGGCGGGCGGACAGGGAGAGGTGAGCGGGAGCCGCCAGGCCCAGCCTCGTCCCTCAGCTCGAGCCACCCCAGGAGCCTCCTTCGGCCAGGCGGCGCCCCCGCCGCCCCTCACACCACCGGCGGGGCGGCACTGCCTCCCCTCAGGGCGAAGAGGCGCTGACAGGTAGCTCCATCCTCACTCGGACACCGTCGCCGCCATCTTCTCGGCAGCCCGCGAAGGCGGAGGGAGCCGCCGCCGCCACGCTCTGCCCAGCGAGACGCTGCACTAAGTGGGGAAGGGGCCAGTGGACGGGCAGACCCACCCCCGACCACGTCAGCTCTGCGCCGCCGGCGAGGACGGCCGAGCCGAGCCGAGCCGCGCTAGCCTGTTTTTCTCCTTCCCCCCCGCGTACCCCCCCTCCCGCCGAACGCCGTCACTGGCACCGTGACATCCGCGCGGAAATGGCGTCGCCGAGAGGGGAGGCGGGGCGGAAGCGATTGCAGGCGGTGAGGAGGGGGTGGTGTTGCCTCGGAGCGGCCTCTGCTGCCGGGGGTCGCCGGGAGCGCTCGGTTGGCCGGGGGCGGCTGGGGCCGCCTCCCTGGTGAGCGGCCGTGAGAAGAGCCGCTGGGCGGGCTGCTCTCCTCTGGCAGTCCAGCGCAGCGCAGCGCAGGGCGGAGCGGAGCCGTTTGGCGTCGGGCGGCAGTGCCTCGACTGCTTGCTGCCGAGGCTGGTAGGTGGGCTCCCGGGACGCGGCTCTCCTGCCCGCGCTCTTCGGGGCAGCGGTGCAGGCGTGATCTATGGCTGTTCTGCTGTCAGTGAATCGGAGTGATTCGCTGCTAATAGGAGGCTGCGGAGGTCGGTGGCCAGCTCCCCTGTTGCCTTCAGTCTTCGAATTATGTGCGTAGATCCAAGGTGGTATTTATTAGAGAATGATAAATCTCATGGAGCGAACGGCTTGCGTGTTGCAGATAGGTTATAGCCAGCTCCCTGTCTATCCTGGCAGCAGCTACCGGAGCACTCGGGGCCTCGTCCTAAGGGGCTTTCCCCGGTGTGGGGCAGCCTTCCCTGCGGGGTAGGTTGACTGAGGCCTTCTGGCCACGCTGGTACCTGGCAAGTCTAATGCTGGATTCACCGCCAAAGAGTCTGTCCCTTCTTTGGTAACAACAGTCCCTTACAAAGGCGAAATGTATTGACAGTTGTGCATAAAAGCTGAATAAGAGAACTGTGATGGCAAGCAGAAAGCTGGTGTTTACGCGTCTATACTTTCTGAAAACCCATTTAGTTCACAGACTTAGTTCCAAGTTTTTCTAAAATTCACTGATAGGTTTTTATTTTCTACAGCTTTTGATTTTAGTTTTTCCAGGCTAATGTCATCCTACTGCATTCTGGATCAGCAAAATGCAGAATTAATTACTGCTGAATCACAACAGTCTTATACAACAGAATGTGAGTTAGTTGTATAAGAAGCAACTTCAATACTGATACTGCTTCTACATGCTAATGTAACTTTCTATAGTGCTTGTTTTCAGCTTGTTCATCTTGGGTTTGAGTTCTCTGGACTGTCATGAGTTCTAGAAGTCACTGAGTCTTGCATTTTCTTTTTTTTTGGACAGTTAAATATGTCTGTTTAAGATATGTCTCTTTGTTTTACAGTGTTAATATATGTTTAGTAGTATAATAAATCTAAAATAAAATGTTTCCATATGCAGAATGGAGACCAATTGCAGTCCTATGGAGTTGCCCAATAATGCAGAGTTTGAAGAGGATTCTGATTATAGAGACTTTGAAGGAACAGATGTGAAAGATATGAGACTAGAAGCTGAAGCTGTTGTGAATGATGTTCTATTCGCTGTCAGCAACATGTTTGTCTCGAAAACCCTTCCCTGTGCTGAGGATGTGGCATATATCAATGTGGAAACCAGGGAAAGGAACAGATATTGCCTGGAGCTCACCGAAGCAGGACTCAGGGTAAACTAATTTGTTTAAAATTTCTTAAGCCTCTCTGTTTTGATCAGTGATTGTGTTCAAAAGGTGCCTAGAAAAATACCTCAGCATACATATTCCTCTTGTGTTTTTGTTACAGCCTGTTCTACGTGTTTTCTCCTAGCAAGTTGGACTTTAATTATTTACTTCCAACAAAGCAAGAGGGAAACTCAGGAAAACCCAGGCATGCATTTGAGACACAAAAATTGAAGCAGCCATTTGTTATAGGTGCATGTCAGTCTTTGGGTTTCTCTTCAGTAATGCAGTGTGTATACAACTTTTTTTGCATCATTTGAATTTTTTTGTGCCATCATGTAGGTGAACAACTTCTCTTCAAAGGTCATAATGATAAATTTTACTAATATCCTGAGTTTTGGACCAAAGATATCTGAACTGTCTAAATACTGTATTGCTTAGTAGCCCTATAGTAGAAAGCTCAGATTGTGATTTAAGTCCAGTATCTTTTGTTCTTACGTTACTGTGCTACCCTGACTGGCAAAATGAAATGCTGTGATACCTGTTTCCTATGGCAAAGGGATCCTAACCACAGAAATTTAACCAGTTACTTCTTTGTTGCAGGTAGTAGCTTATGATTTTGATCAGACTGATGACAGATTGCAAACTCCATACCATGAAACTGTCTACTCCTTATTGGACTCTCTCAGCCCTGCATACCGAGAGGTGTTTGGAAATGCATTACTACAAAGACTAGAAGCTTTGAAGAAAGACAGTCAGTCGTGATTTACCCACATGTGAGGAAGTTGTCATCTAGAAGGGATTATTAATATGAGGCTCCAAGATTTTCTTTCAAACATAATCACAAGCATCTTAAGCTTCATTTTTTACACTAATATCCAATTCATGCTAGTACTACTCTATAACATTTTGCTACAGTGGATTGCATATATAACAATGCTATTAAAAGCCACTTTGGTAAATAAGAAGCATTTCTTAATTTTACTTTTTTGTTGTATGTGAGCAAGTAAGTTGCTTCTTACAGCCTTCAAAAAATTTGGTCTCTTCAGAGTTATTATCCAAACACTAAAAAAAAGAGACTGAACATTAAATATACAAGTATTAATTTTTGTGTTTGTGCTTACTGATAGTTTTCATATCTGCCCTTTAAAATAGAAGCTAACTACTTGCTCTACCCAAGTAATGAAAAATAATTGAGAAAACTATTGTTCTGCAAAGAACAGAATTTCAGCTTAATTTGCTACACATTTGTTAACAAGAAAGATGGTTCTTCAACAGTCAAACATTGCTTATATAGTGACAGTATCTGTGTTAAAAGCAAGCTTCAGTTTTATTTGATCAGTCCTCGTCTACAGCAACCAGCAATCTCCAAATAATAAATGAGATGTATTGCTAATATATGAATGTATTGTCTGAATCTCAAGAGTTAAGCACAGATATATGCTATATATATATGTATGGGAGGCTTGAAAGACAGCCTGTTTGCTACTCTGAATGTGTGTTTACATGATGTACAGGATATACTGAAGAATATTTTTGCTTCAGCCTTTACTTTCTATAATACAGTACTTTGGTACTCCTGTTTTTCACATTTTACCCTTCAATTTTACAGCGTCCTCTCCTAATGAATAATACAGTAAGCACTGTAATTTTAATTGCATTGTATTGGTTTGAAACCAAAGGCTGTGATATTTGCTAAGACTAATACAAACTGGGATAACTTGTATTTTCTACTTGAAAACTGGTACAATCTCTATGAATCTATTGTTCTGCTGTAACTTTTCAAGTATGTACTGAATGGTAGACTTTTTAAAATTACAGTTGGTTAGAAATACCAGTACTGTTGAACTAACATTCTGTGTTTATCATACTTTTTGTATTATTCAGTATTTGTGCATATTTATTTAAATAATCCTGCCACGCTTTTGTGACAAGTACATGCAGTAGCTTTTTTGGGGTCACACTTAGCGATACATCAGTTTTCATGAAGTCACAGATTCCAGTGCCTTCAGCAGAGCTATATTGACTTCTACCTGCTAAGGGTTAGTCATGTTAATTGGAGAAGCCTTGAAGAGCTTTTGTAGTAGCTTTAGGGTAGTGGTGTACAGCTGTGACTGACAAGGCAACTGTAGTTAGTGCTTCTGTTTTCCAGAGCTTGTTTGTTATCATTTTAGGTTGAAACTTCTAATATTAATCCTCTGCCCTAGGATATGCTTCCATGCTCTAAAAATTGTTCATAGGCTTTCTTTTGCACACAGGTCTGTGATACGTGGTTAGTCCTCTGTGAGGAGAATATACTTTACCAAATTTATATTTGAATATTTTTCTGTGCAACAAGTTTACTTTCTCAGTTTCAGTAACTAAAGCATTAAATAAACTGGTGTGTTGTAGTTTTCTTGGGGGGAGCCACGAAAAGGGGGATAGAGAACAACAAAGTCATCATGCCCATTAAAAAATAAAATACCAAATATTTAACAAGTATGTGAAAACCTTTGAGCTAAGGAGGCACAAAAGCACAAAAGGTAATCAGTTCTAAGTAAGGTTAAGTTTTAAGTTTGTTGGTTTTGTAATGGAAAATAACTGAGGTGTTTGAAGGTAGTTGACATAGTTTTAGGTCCTTATGGCCTTAGTACAAAAAATGTAAGAAGAACAATAGAAAAACAGGACCTGGGGATAGGGAATATCTGGAACTAGCATAGTCCAGGATGGGAGCAGTTAAACTAACTGATAAGTAGAAGGACAGGATGATTGCTGTGTTTGTACTGTTAATTAAGCTGGTGCTTCAAAGACTGCCAGCAGTTATGAAGATTGTTTGAAGAAGTAAACGACTCTCAAAGACCACCCCCACATTTTTGTATGCATGCGGGAAACTTTTGGGAAAAAGATTTAATTCATGCCTAGCTTCATGGATATGTATGTATGTCCAGTGACTACTAAATGTAGTAATATGAGGAGATACATGTTAGGAGGAGCTATCCCTCGTGTCTCCCTATGCCGCAATACAGAATACCTGTTTGTCAACTTCAAAACTTTGTTGGTGAGTTTGTTCCAGGAGTCTTCTCCGAATCACCTGACTGTAAACTTACGTATGCTGACGTCATGGAAAAACAAGGCAGGTGATTGTAAAGTGGGACTCGGAAAGGAAGAGTTAGAAGTACAATTGGAAAAATGCCAAATTAAATGTTACATTGCTAGGATACTTTGTCGCCTTGGCATCTTTAAAATGCTTTGTTATCTTGTGTGCTTATTATAAAAATAAGCTAAGAAATACTTTAAAAACAGGTGTTTAACACACTGCAGTGTTAAAAATGAGAAAGTTGTGTCACTGCTGTGTTTGGGGTACTGAGCATGAAGAAAACTCTCCCCAGTCCCGATTGCTGCCTGTATGGAGAGAGCTTCTTCGCAGCCCAGGCAATGGACAATTTAAATAGGTTTCTTCGGCTCTCGGTTGTTTTCATTATCCGAACCCCTGAATGAGTCCTGATTGGCCTAATGTTGGTAATCTATGAATTACCAACAAAGACTCAAAGCCTGCCTGCTACCTGAAAGGTAAATTTTGTCCTGTTCGGAGTCTAGAAATCGAGAAAAAAGTCTCTAATTTATTGACTACCTCTATCTCCGTTTGTCTGACGAAATTAGGAACAAAAAGGGAGAGCACGCATGCCCCACCCCCGCCCTGCCTGTCTCCGGCCGTTGCCCGCAGTTAGGCAGCAGCGACCCCCGCTCGTCGCGGGGCCCGGTTCCCGCACCGCTCACACTGCGCAGCCGCCACTGGTCGCGCAGCAACGGTCCGCGTCCCCGGCAGAGGTTGTGGAGATGTCGGAGGAGCCAGCGGAGGAGCCGGCCCAGGACCGGCGGGTCTTCCTCAACCATCTTGACTCTTACTGCGGCCGCAGCATCGGCGAGGTGACCGCGGGGGCCAGCTTCTACCTCAGCGGTCGCTGCCTGAGGCGCCACCGCCCTCCTGCCTGCCCCAGCCTGTCGCGGGGAGCGTCTGCCTGTCCCTCGGCTGGTAGCCGGCTGGAAGCCGTGGATGGCCTCCAGGGTGGCTGGGATCACCTAAAATAGCTGCTAAGGAGGTGGACTGGGGTCAAGAAGGGATTAAAAGGGGGAGAAAAATGAGAGTTAGGGGGAGGAGGTGTGGATAAAGCAGGTCGGGAGCCCTCAGGCAGCAGCTGATCGCTGTGGAGAGGGAGCAGATCTCTGAGGTAACACCAGCCTGAGAGGAGTCAGGCTGTGAAGAGACATCCAGGGACTCCTTTGACTTTGAGGTGTCGGACACAAGTCATTACATATGGGGTTGAGGAGTCCCTAACGTTTTCCTGTTCAGTGGAAAGTTGTGTCCTGAGCTGCATTACCTACAACAGGATCTGGGCTAGTTGGTACCTTCCCAAGATCGTGAGAAGCTGTGTAGGATTCAATATATATTTGCATACAAGTGTGTGTCTTGTATATTTGCAGTATTTATCCACATGTGTGGTTGGGGCATCACTTGAAAGCATAGAAGATGAGGAGGAGGAAGAGGAAGATAATTCGTTCGCTGAAGTTTCTAGTAGGCCAAAGGAGGGAGTCTACCAAATTGTGGGTACCCTTTCTAAACCAGAGAGTACTAAACCAAGTTTTGCAGAGGAAATGTATGCAGTAAGTGTTTTACTTCGGATTGATGTTAGATAATATTAGAAATTTTGACATGAAATAGGTCGTGTAAAGTGGTCTGTGTTAATAAACTGGTATTTTGTTGCTGCTGGCAGCTGTACACATGTATTTTGTTTCTTCTGCTTCCTCCATGCTGTTGTCCTCTCTCTGATAGGTCTGATACAGCAAATTGCAAAAGGAGGGAACTCAAACTAAAAGTAGACTTTTTAGAAAAGATAGTTACAGACAGGACATCATCTATCCTCATGATCCACAGATCTGCTTTCTTTTTTCCCTCAGAACACACGCCTCAAGTATCTCTTGTCTCTTCTGTGTCTTTTATCACCATTTTAAAGGTAGTGGTGCTGGAATCAAAGTTAGTGTCCCCTTTCTTAATTCTTCACTGAAATCAGCTTTCACTAGCAGCTAATTGTTCTGAATACTTAGATCTTTTTCTAAGGTTGTGTCCAGAGTTTAGTTAACTGAAAGAGACTTGCTTTAAAGAATGTAATTGCTTATTGCTTGATATAGTTTTCTGAAACTAAACTTGCATCTATCTCAAACTGAACATCCATAATCTCTTCAAAGATTTGAGAAATATTGATTTAGACCTCTATACAGCTGAGCTGTTCAATCATTAATTTCTGTTTGGTGGAATTTAATCTTAATCATTGCTCTTGCCAAAGTGTTTGTTGGCCTTGCTCAAGTGATGTAAAGAATACAACAAAAATGCCAGGATGCAATTTTGCAAAGAAATTGACTTTTTTTTTTATGTCTTCTCCATTCTGCCACCTTGTTTAGAATGACTATAAAAGTTGTAGTTATTTTTTTGATACTCACAATTGCACTGAAAATATGAATGCTAAAATAGCAGTAAAAATTGTATATCTTCTTGAACTATATTAATGTGTACTGTAAATTAGAAGTTTCAGCATTTAATTTACATTTCATCACTTAATTTGTAAAATTTGATAAGTGTCTTATGAATTGTTGTAACATCCTAGTGTTAGGAAAAGACATTCTACCAGTAAATTCAACTTGCACAGAAAGAAGGAAACTTTGGATTTTTTCCCCTTTTTTTACTCAATGACAGATAATAACTGTCTTTTTCTCCAGGTGTCTTCTCGAGAAGAGCTCTTAAGTCACTTGCTTGAGTGTGAGATTGTTTTGTATAATATCACTGAGGACATAGACCAAATAGAGGAAGCAATATGGGCTGCTTCTGGTTAGTATAGCTATCAACTATAACAGAAAGCTTGTTGCTATACCGCCACCAAATTTACCATAAATATATAATGAATTCTTTGGGATTTAGAGTTTACTGTAATATGAAACTGGGTTCCTTGACAAAGAAATGCCACAGGAATTGTTCAGTTTGTTAGTGAGGAACCATGGAATTCACGCTAGCATTCATAAGGCAGAAAAGCTGTCATGGAATGCTCCAACAAATGACATATCTGTGTAGGCAGTTATTTCCCTAAATAACTATCAACCATCATCTTATCTATTTACATTGGGAGGTGGGTAGAATATTTGCTCCTGTGATATTCAAATAATGTTTCCATATTTTATTTAATTATTTTAAAAATATTTTTACTTAGAAGTCCAATAAAAAAATACTGCTAATGGTCTTTCTGAGTCTTTCTCCTGACTGTTATATCCAATTTCTAATGGTTATCTGGGATCTTTTTATGATGACAGCACAATATTGTTCTTTATATGATAGTTAAACTAAATGATGCTTTCCTGTTTGTAGCATAAATACTTGGATAACATCATGAGTTACATAACCCGCATTTAATTATTTTGCTTTAAATTAAAATAAATTTAATTCTATAGTTTTTGTATTTCAGTCATGAAAACCCCCACACTTTTCTTTCAGTACCTTAATAGTCAATAAACATTAATAGTTTGTTTCTTCCCCTAACCCCACTCCCAATATGTAGCTTTTTGTAGATTGTTTATTTACAGAAATTTGATTCTTTATTACCATTATTTTTCAATTTTTTCCTTTCCTGATTATTTTATACCAACCCAAATAAAGAGTGTTTGCTTAAAAATACATATCCCATTGAACATTACTGTATAAATGTCTATACGGGACCTTTATGTAAAAGCAAAAATACAGTTCGAGTAATACAGTTTGCATTCAATTAAAATCTTTTCTTTCATTTAACAGCCCTACATATGGAAATAGAGCATTTCACAACACAAAAGTTATTCATTCTCATTTCAACAATAATGACCTGGGCGAACAGCAAACCCCCTGATCCTGTAAGTAATACGAAAATGTGAATTATTTTTTTTAAACTGAATATTTCCATTGAACGTAAAATATTTATTAGATTACATTAAAAAAAGATATTTCAGTATGTACTTCAATAATAGCAAATGAAGTTAGTGTCAGCAAGTGTGTTTTTTTCTCATAATCCTTTCGCTCTGAACTTACTGCCAAATCGTTAAATTTATTCTGTTGGACAATTGTTAAATTTATTTTGCTGCTGCTAAGGCACTGGAATGGGTTGCTCATTGTTGTGAATGCTCCATCACTGGCAGTGTTCAAGGCCAGGCTGGACAGAGCCTTGGGTGGCATGGTTTAGTGGGAGGTGTCCCTGCCCATGGCAGGGGGTTTGGAACGAGATTATCCTAAGGTCCTTTCCAACCCTAACTATTCTATGATTCTATGATTCTAAGAAATTTAGGAATTAGGCTACAATGATACAGGCAGGCATTAGGAACTGCTTGGACAAGACATTAACACTATGTTAACCACAATATGCTGTGTCCTTTAGTCATTAAAAAATCCCATATTTACTACATATTTGATGAAATACGTATTTAAATCAGGGTATGGAGAGATATATAGATACATCTTTATGTATGGTAAGTATCATCAGGAGCCATGGAGGATACTTTGTAGTATGCCATTGCAGTTCTCAAATTCACTGTTACAGAAATAGTTTTTCAAGCTTGTGTAATGCTACATATATAATTAAAATTCATGTTTCTTAAAATATAAGAAGTAGCTTAAAATCTTACTGTGAAATTTGAAGCTTTCAAATTGTTGAACCTCAAGTATCACAATCAAAAATTTTAAGAATTTAAATCAATGTTAAAACAGATTTTAAAACTATTTTGAATAACTTAACTGTTTAGGCCTTAAAAATTTTTCTCGACATGTATAGCAGCTACATTCTTTCCTTTGTAGGAAGATCCTGAGATTGCTTTTACTGATGAAGATTATCGCAGGAGAAAAGCTCATCCAAACTTTACAGATCATATAAATGCTGAAAAACTCATTCTCAAGCTTGGGAAGACTGTATGTAAAAATCGTTTTTATAAAAATAGGTTGATTTTTCTTCTTACAGAGAGCATTTGCTTAGTAAAGGAAATTATCAACAATTTGAATGTTTAAGAGTATTTTATTCTCTTATATGGATATCATCAATATGAGTAACCTCAATTATTAATAAAACATAAAGTACAGAGAATACTATAATGTCATTTGAAACATAAGTGTCTGCATAATACAAATCCTAAATTCTGTCTTTATTCTTTAGGTAATGAGTAAATCATGCTCATTTCATTTAAAAATATATTGTTTCATTGGTTGCATCAGAGTGAAAGCTGAGGCCTATGTGGGGAAAGACTTGAGAATGAAAGAATGTAGAGGGAAGGGATATTAGTGTAGTTTGAAAGGAAAGCAGCATCTTTAATGCATCTATTATGTCTCATCTGAATACTTGGAAGATGTTCTGGCCACACCTATCATATTCCTGGATAGTTTGTGCTCTTGGATCAGAAGGCTTGTTTACTTTTATTCCACCCTATAATTCACTTTAAATTCGTGGCTATAGAGCTGATTTGGAATATCTAGAATATGTGTTATTACTTCATATGTGTTTTTAAAATCATTTCCTTTAGCTTCATTTGTTTCAACCAAATTAGACACTTAATCTCACCAGAGAACAGACCATGCCTCTCTTTGTATTTAAGAGCTATTATTAAATACATACCTCAGACTGTGCTTTGAAACTCAGGAAAAGCGACGCTGTTGCCATTAGCAATGGAGTATTGTGGAGGTTAGGAAAGAAAACTGGAAGACAATGAAATACATTATATGATGAAGGTGTCATCGGTCATTCTCTTTGTCGGGTAGCAGTCTCCAAAAATAAATACAATTTAGTGTCCATTGTAGAAATTTAGCAGGCTAATTATAGAAGGGCGAAAAACCCTTTAGTTGGATTTGATTACATACTTGTCATCTTATGCCCTGCTGAGAAAATAGCACTTGAAACTGTATTTTATTCTAAAATGGATTTAATAGCACAGAGTGTCGTAGAGAATGTCAGTAAAATTTGGTTTTCAGCTTGAAAAATCAGTGATAAATAGTTTTACTTTTATTGTGCTAACTTGAAGTTTTAAGCCTACAGAATAACTTTCATACCTGTAGTATTAAAACCATGAAGATTATAAACAGCCTCGGCCAAACCTCTCAATAGCTTCTGCCACCAGTAACACCCAGATGAACCACTGACTCAGTTTTTATGACAAGTTCAAAGTACTGAGTCACTAGTAACAAAGTTATTAAAGTAATTAGCTCCTAAATGTTTGCCAGGCTGGAATGTCTGTTGAGAAGACACTGGAGGAATATACAACTTGTATACAACTTGAATATTTTCACTACATACCTCTTGTCAGCCTCCCAAAAGGAGCACTTTTCCCCCAGAACTCCAGGAGCAGCATCAGTGGGTATCATTGCCACTGTTTAGTTTCTGTCAGCATTTTGGAACAAGAGGGACCCAAAGCATGTTCTTCCTAACAGATCAACATTAGCTTCCTGTGATGGCTGGTGACTTTTGGATGATGATTCTGACACACTTTTAAGTTCAGTGGCATCTGGGGAATGTGCCATGTGTTAAACAAATGACAGTGTCCCTGCAAAGAACTCAACAGGGTTCAGCAGCCTTCTTAGCCATGGAGAGAAGATCTTGCTCTTCTTTGCTAGAAGAGTTTCTTAGCCCTGATATCTGTTCAGAGTGCAATTCAAAGGCTGTTGTTGTTAAAGCAAGATTTCACCCCTTTGAGTTAGTGTGTCTCCCACAGATTTTGCTCAAAATTCATCAAGAGTTATGAGCTAGAAGTATTTGCCTTTTACCACTAGCAGTTGTGGCAGAGCATTCAGGTTATGTAGCTTTTCTCAGAACTGTCTGACTCTGGGGTCATGCCAAATTCAGAATCCTTGGAGAAATATCTGCCTACCACAGACAAGAGAGCTCTTCATCTCCCAGCTCTGTTCTCAGCGAAACCACAGTTCCTGAATCTATTAATTTACACCTGTTTCCCTCTTCAAACATTTTATTTGAATAAAACAAACCGTGAAGCAACCAAAGCCTAGAACTTACTATAATAGCTAGAATGTGACATCTGGTGGCTTTAATGAATATTACACAGGAACTTGAACTCATGACTAAACATGCTGCGTGTAACTGAAGCTTGCCTAGTAATTGGTTTATTTTTTAAATTCCGTATATCCAAGTCATCTCAAGTAGCATCTTCTCATGTGTGACTTGTGACACTAAATAAATACTTCTAGAGGAACTGAACTTGTTTCAGAGCTTTGTATTTCAGTGAAGTATAGCACTCAGTGCCAAATTGTGGGTTTTCTCCGCAACTGGCTACTGCAAAAGCTCCTGCAAGATAAATAGAATAAAATCCTTTGTGTTACATTCTTCTTAAGGGAGACGACGAGTAGTACTTCCTGTGCCTTCGCAAGAGGCAGACTTCCTGCTGGGAGATGAAAATTCTCCTGGGACATGTTTGCAGTCTGCCGAGAGCAATTGTGGAAGCTACTGCTCTTTGGGCACAAACTGTGTCATGATACTACAAGCAAACTAAGTGTGGGAGCTCTTATGCAACCTGTAATGTTTTCTAATTTTAATGTTTCTTATGATTGGTAACAACCTGTTGAGAGGTTAACAACTGAGTTAAGATAGTTTTTATTACAGTTTTATTTTTGAGTAGGGAGATAAAAACACATGGGCAGACACAATATACTGATGTCTTCTGTTTCTGAAACAGCATAAAAATGACAACAGAAGATGCATTTTTTTTTTTTTTTCACCAAAAAAACAGTAGGTCTCAAGTCTGGGCATTTATTCTCTCTGCTGGTGAATACAGATTCTTTTACATAGTTATGTAGATAAACAATGTCTAGCACCTTCACAACCTAAGAATCATTTAATAATTTTGTTTCATCTTTAAAATTTCAAAGTGGCTGGTCCTAATTTAAGATATTTTCTTGAAAGTTTTTCTCCTTAAGGTGTTTTAAAAAAACTTTTTTTTCCCCTTGTATAACCATCCTTAACACCGATCCGAGCAGTAACATACATAAGCAGGCAGGACAGGCAAATTTATTACATTATGCGACAATGGTCAGCAAAAACCATGTGAGTTGACCATGGTGTGTGGCTAGGAAAACACTTAGTTCATGGATTTGTTTATTTTTTCAATTGTATATCAAAAGGAAAAGTAAAACAATTGTAAAATCATCATTCCAGCATTTCCCACTTCTTTAGGCAGTCAAAGGCCAATATGAAGCAATTAGAAAAATAGCTTCAATTACTTTCAGAATTATTTTTGTTAGAAACAGGCGATAGAAGCATGAGTTATTCTGTTCACTTTATTGGTTTGCTTAACTTCCAATTTTTTTAGCACAATATCTTTTTTTAAAATTTCAGTTCAAACTGATCAATTCTGATTGAGCATTGCTTGTTTTTTGAAGGAAACCTTAGCAATATGACTTACAAAACTACAGGATATGCAACAGTTGACTGAGCTGCAAATTTTAAGTGATACAATTTACACACTTTATATTCTCATTATGCAAGTACTCTTGTTTCAGGGTAAGCCAGTATCCCATTTGCAGCACCATATTTTTATCAAAATTTTCTCATTGATTTTACTTCACAGAACAAACGTAAATTTTCAACTTACATTGTTGCCTCAGGACATCAATATGGAGCTGGAGAAGGAGTCTTGCACTACTTTTTTAAGGTAGACATCCAGCTATTTTTGGAGGTTCATTTAATTTCTTGGGGAAAACCATACTGGATTAATGCTTTTTTAGTAGCTTTGGTATCATAAGCTTAATACTTTTGTAAACAAAACTGATGATTTGATCCACTTGAAGTTTTTTATCTACACTGGAAGTGTTTTCCACTTTTTTTGATCTATATTATAGTTCATTTTTTTCCATAGTTTTTTAATAGTGTCTCCATATGTACTTTAGAGTGAGAATGTATCTGTCATATTAATGGAATCAGGAAAAAATTCTTTCTTCTTAACATTTTATTATCTTTTTTCCAAGTATTTCTTTTATTTGGAATATGAAATAAAATGTGTCAAGATCAAAGAATATTTGAATAAAAGCAAATATTTTATATTCTATTAAAAAAAAGTTTATTGTTTTTAGTAGGCTGCCAGTCTGTATTTCTCAATAATTCTTTCCCTACTGCAGTTCCATTAATAATTCAAGAAACTGAACTTTAAATCCTGAATATACTGATTTGCCTAGTAAGCAAATGCTCCTTTTTCTACCTGTAGTTAAAAGTAACCTCTTTCTCCATACTTCATTCTCTATTTGTATTTTCAGAGAAGCTGGCTTAGTAAGACACCTGCAATACCCATTTTTGGGGATGGAAACAATTTTATTCCAACCATTCATATTCTTGATTTAGCAGCGTAAGTAAAAAAAAAAAAGAAAAAAATATCCCTGAGATGATTGCTAATACATAGGTAGATGACAACTCCAAATCTACTAGAGAGTACTGATGCTTTTAAATTAGGATAAATGGGTTTAAGAGCATTCTTTGGCCTTTCTGACTGAGCCAGAGACTTAGTACTAGGCCTGGTACTAGACATAGACTTAATGGAAAACTCATCTGACTGTTGCACTAGTACTAAGGTTTTAAGAAATGACTAGCAATAGCCCATTCAGAGTGTGATACCAGTTAACTAGCACAGAGCTAGAAATGCATCATGGGCTCTACACAGGCTGTTAGTATCTTCTACCGATGTTGCTTTTTATCCTTTAAACTTCTTTCCAAATTCCAAATAAAATATCTAGCTGTGCTTCTTTATTAAGGAAAATACATGCTCTGAAAAGTTCTGCAAGATTTTACAAATTCTTTGTGCTGTTTTTGAAAAGCATTCAACAACAAAAACCCAGTACGCCTCTCCAACTACTGGCCCTGACTGTGCTTGCTATGTTTCAGAGTGCTACAAAATGTGGCAGACCACAGGCCCAAGTCTCATTATATCCTTGCAGTAGACGCATCTATGCACACTCTGCAAGAATTAGTAAAGGTAAGAGATTTGATTCTTCTCCTTTTCTTTTTTTTCCTTCCAGATATCTTCAAGGCTTTAAAAAATATACATTTTACTAAAGTAGTGGTTCCTAGGTCTTCCTGAATTATCTTGTGTAATGACATAAAAATTATTTTTAAATCTTTTGAGACTTCTGTCCTTTGAACAAAATACATTATTTGGACCCGAATTAGTAGAATTAACTCTTGCAGTATTGTTGTTAACCTAAGGAGAAATTTTATATAAGAAAGTTATAGGATTCACAGTACTGTAATTAGATACTGAAAGTCTTTCAAGTGTTTTTATTATAATAAATGAAAGAACACCCAAATACATATGATCTGTTTGGGAGCAGTCTGTGTGAATTTTGTAAACTACTTTCCAAGAAATACTTTCCTAAAAGTACTTTGAAAGTCTTTCGGAAGACTACATCAGCTTGTTCACCCTAATCCACATTTGCTATCCACATTAAAGAACTTCAGGAGGTTTCCAAAGTGTTTCAAAGTAGTCTTTCATCAAAAGCTGTTGAGAAGCAGGTAGGCACCCTAAGAAAAGTAGTTGTGTGCTTTCATGGATATATGATTGTTTACAAATGGGAAATAGAAGGCAGGAATCAATGGACAGTTCTTGTTGGGACAGGAAGTTTAAAGTGGAGAGAGTGCTGCAGAGAGCTACCTCGGCAGGAAGCTGTACCAGCCAAGGTACATGGCAGAGAAATGCCTTGAGAAGTTACTTAAATACACAGCAGCTATTTATAGTTTAGGAAGTCTCTGAGCTGGAAGATAGTTGAAGATTAGAAGAGTATCTGGAAGGAGGATCCTATTTGCTTTTCCCAAAAAAGTGGTAAATGCTCCATCCCTGGTAGTGTTCAAAGGCCAAGTTGGACAGAGGCTTGAGTGACATGGTCTACGGTGAGGTGTCCCTGCCCATGGCAGGGGGATTGGAACTAGATGATCTTAAGGTCCATTACAACCCTAACCATCCTATGAATCTATGATTCTTACTTTTGTTCACTAATGTCTGCTAATTGACATCATTTGAGACAGAATGCTGGAATATATGTAGATTTGATCTGTTGCTCTGTATCAATTTTTACAATTTTATTGTATCTTTCGGGCTGTGGTTTTGGGTTGTGGTTTTTCTGTTGTTGTTTGTTTAGTTTTGTTTTGTTTTGTTTAATTGCAAATACTAAAAAAGGAAGCGGTATATAGTAAAACAAAGCTGTTTAAACCTACATTGAAGTTAATATACTGTTCTTTGATCTATTTCAAATCAGTATACTGATATTTTAGGTATTAGTGTAACATAAATTTTAAAGCACATTTTGTACCAGAAATACTGTTCATTTTTTTTTTCTAAGAATTTGATTTTGTAACTGTATTTTTCTTTTCCTGATAGTGTATCAGTAAAAATGTTGGACCAGGAAGAACTGAGAAGATTCCAACAGCAGATGCATTCCTGATCAAAGAACTAACAGTCAGTACTTTCTTTCTTTTTATTACTTAAGGAAAGGATAAGTATAATAACATGAAATATAGATATTTTTTTTTTTAATTTCACCAGAAAAATTAAACTCTAAAACATGCCTAAAAATATATGAAGTGAGTTTAACTCATATTTGAACCATCATAGAAGAGATTATTTTGAGGAGGTACAGCCTGATTCAGAAAAGCACTGAGCATACTGGTGCATTCTACCAAAATCTGCACAAAATGATAAAATATAACAAAAAAAAAAAGAGTTAATATTGAGGTGCTACGAAGGTTGATGAATACAGCATACATAAATTATTCTGTATTCATCTAGTTATCTGGAATAAACTGTTAATAGAAGAAATAAACAAATTACAACCTGGGTAGTTTGAAGATGGTACTTAGTAAATTTATGAAAGAGGTTATTCCCTGCAATTATATGAAATCTTTGCATTGTACAGAATGCTTGTTTAATGTTTCATATTCTAATAGTTCATGAGAATATTTAAATACAAATGTATATGGAAAATGTTAATATTTTTAGAAAGCTTACAATGTCTGTTTTGCTTTGTGCACAAAATTTTTTTCCTTATGCCTTAATTCTTTCCATTCTCACCCCTCCATTCTGGTCTTCAGTTTAAGCTGTGTTCTTTTTAACAGGCATAGCTTAAGCCTGTAAATAAATGTAGCTTTGTTCCCTCAGCAAACGCATTTGGATATGTTGCTTGTCAACCTGAGAATGGAATCTGGGCTTGTGAAAGAGTCTTTCAACATTAAGTGGATTGCTCAGACGGGACTGGTGGAGAACATTGAGCAAATTGTCAAGGAATACAAGCAAAGTCGAAGATTACTGGTAATGGTTTGGTGTATGCTATTTCAAAGTGCACCTTTCTTTTTTTTCTTCAATAGAAATCTCTATATAAAATGGTTAAATAAACACAAGCTTCAATTTCTTTGAGTAAAAATACATGAAAGACTGATACAGCTTAGGGAACATGAAACCTGGAAATTTAATGAGGTAGTTTTAAAAAAGGTAATATTCATTAAAACAATAATCCTTATGTTTTCTTTCTTTTATGCCTAAAACTGAAACCCTGTAAATGCAAATAAGCTTCCTGATGGAGGGGGTGCTGTTGTGAAACCAGTTTATACATGCACTATATGGCATCCCTTGTATATTTTTCTCCAAGAGCACAATAAGTTTATCTTTTATTTAGGCTTTTTTATAATAGTCAGTAGTTAGGTATTTTGTGTCCTTCATTATATTTAGTGAGCCAGGATATCCAACTGCAATGCATTTTACCCTGCTCTGTTCTGTAATGTTCTGGGCAACTTTACTGTTTCCTGTATTAGCTTAACATTAGAATTTCTGTATTGAAATGTATAGGAAAGGTTATTGAGAGGTCCAGCATACCTTCACATATTTATTGATATAATCGAGTTGTTCAGCATGTATAAATCACATTCAAACTTTGAAGAGAAGTTCAGGAAGTGTAAAACAAAATACTACTACAATTGCTCAATGTTATTCATTACAAGTGCTTGTGTACCTCCGGAAGGAATATCATGTCAGTAGCTGGGTTAAAGTACTCCATCTGACTACATATGAATCTAATTAAAAAAGGAATCAATACAAAATATAGACATACAAGTGGATCTGAAATTTCTGAGATCAAAATAACCATTGTAATGACAGCAAGTCCATCCCAGCTGGGAAACGGAGCTATTGCACGTGTATAGTAGAGTGTCTGCCACCTCATTCCAAAATTCACTATGTCCTATTTATAGGGTTGTGTTTCATCTCTTTTGATCATACAAACACTAATAGTGCTTCCACAAAACAGTCTGTGAGTCTACTAAATAGAAGCATGCATTTTCTCCAATGGTAAGACCATACATTTAAATTAATTGTGTTCCTCAAAGCCTGTGGATAATACAAGAGATATTTAGTGAGAAATATGCAAACTAATAAAACTAAAATATATTTTCTGTTTTAATTATAATTGTTATTTCCCATTAGTTATAGCAAAAAGATTGTTCTTTTACATAAAATCATGCATATTGTTTGAATGATGATATATCTTTATCCTTTTTTTCCAGTCTCTCAAAATTTTCCTTCATGGTCCTCCTGGGGTTGGCAAATCTACCATTGCTGAACAACTCTGCAAACACTACAAGCTGCATCACGTTAAATCAAAAGATGTGATTTCTGAAGCAATAGCAAATCTGGTGTGTTTCTGTTTTCTAATATTACTAGTATTTTAATTTCTGTAATTTAAAATTTTATGGCATAATTTAAAAATCAGTTTTAATTTCATTATTTTAGAATGGAAATATATTCTGACATTCTGATCACCTCTGGAGAGACCATTACACTCTTTCTAGAGACTGAAGCTTGTTCAGTGTCTCACTGTCCAGGACCTTACATAAAATGAAATGTTTAATTTTTTTTCTTTTATTACATGTTTTTATAAAAGAAATTTGGGTATGGAATTTCTGATCCTATTCAAATTTCTGTTCATGTTGTCAGGAAGAAATAGTGGCTCCTAAAGAACTAGACACTGACAATGTGGGAGAGAAGGGAGATGAAGGTGAGGAAGAGGAGTGGGGTGAAAATGTAGAAGAAGCACAGGAGTTATTAGATGCAGTAAAAGAAAACATGGAGCAGAATGCAGGTAGGAAGCACAAAGTACTAAGATGGGATTTAGGTAACTAATGCAACCCTATCCAATGGAAAATCAGGAAATAGATTTGTGCTTTAGAACTTTTACTTCCTATTAAAAGCAAGAATCATGCCCTGTCCATTTGTATGCACTTGTACCCTATTTAAAAATCAAATACACTATAATTACATTATGTGAATTGTATATTAAAAATGGCATATTTTTAAAATACTGTGGTGCTTTTTTAATTGTAGAACTTCCATCTTTCTACTATTTTATACATTTAATATAAGTATTTTTAGCCTGTAACTTGATATATAAGTAACAATGGTATACTCAGGAGCATAAAAAACTTGGCTGGATTTTAATAGCATGTTTTCTTCTTGGAACAAGGAACATTATTTATATAAAAGTTGGTGAATAATATATCAAATTTGCAAAGAAGTATTCTGGTAAGAAAAATAATTAGTGCACTGTCATATGAGCTTGTGGGTTTTTAGTATCTTATACCTCATTTTTGCCATCTCTACAGTGTAATTAGTATTTAGTGAATCCTATAAACAATTTTAAAGCCTGCAGATTGAAAAAGGTCTTAAAAATTTGCCATTACTGGAAAGTACTAATTCTCATCTATATATGAATAAAGTCATGGAGGTTTGGACTTAATGCTTACCATTTTCCATGTGTTATAAACTGATCCCCCTTAAAAACGCAGTCTATCACTGAAGGTTTATCTCATTTGAATCTTGTGTAGCTCTAAAGCAGTGAATTTGTAACACAGCCAGAAGCTTCAGTAATGAGACCTACGGCATGTCATGAGTTCTGCATGTCTTGATTTGCTGTTAAAATAATGCCTTTTAAAAATAGTAACATACTGTTATGATCACAAGGGTTTATAAATATTTACGACTTTTAAAAGCCAAAGCAAAATGAAGTAGAAAACTGGAGTCAATGGTTGCAAAAGGAGAAAAACTCAGAGAGAAACAAACCAAACTTTTTACTCCCACATATTTGTGCAACAATGTAAGCCAAGTTAATTGACCACTTCATATCTCAATCTATTCATCTGAAATTGAAACTTGTAAAACCTATTTCATGCTTGTTTTGCAGGACTATATTTAAGTCTTACCGTTAATTAAAGAAAATTATTTTTTTTTGTCTCATGTTTTTTTTTCCTATAAATATTTCTTTGCTGCTTCCATCAAAATCTGATTGTATTATTTTAAAAACAAATAGACAAAGAAAAAAACCCACAAGAAAACCAAAAATGCTATTTTCATATTTAGTATCTTAAAAGTTCTACTATTTATAACCTTGTAAACACAAATATAATTTTATTTCATAGCTATGCTTTTACATTCCATAGGTATAAAATAATTTCAGATATCTCTTTGCTATAAACTAAGTACCTATTAACCTACTTTGTGTCTTAGGTCAACTAGATGATGAATATGTTACCAAATTTATGAAGGACAAGCTCAAATCAATGCCTTGTAGGAATCAGGGATATGTTTTAGATGGGTTTCCAGAAACCTATGAACAGGCAAATGACCTTTTCAATTGTAAGTACTGCTGCTTTTTTTTATTGCTACATTTTTTCTATTGCTGCTAATAGTGTCATCATTATTGTTCTCAGTGCCATATTAGTTGAAGTGCATCAGCATTTCAATGACTGCAACACAGGACACAAAACAAAACTGTTTTCATATGATGCTTAAAATGTAAGAAGGATTATAAAGCACCTCATTTAAATTAAGCACAACATAGTTTTCATACTTTCCTGGTAAAGTGCTAATTAAATGCACAGATGTGATGATACTTTCTTGTTTGCAAAAGCATTCATTCTACTCAAGGAAGCTCTGAGGCAGAATTTCTTCATAATATTTAAAGGGCCACTTAATGAGGGGACCTGGCCACTGCAGCAATGTTTTATGACTGAGAAGACTGTGCATCAAGCTCACTGCCCTGGACTTCAAGAGAGCAAACTTTGGCCTCTTCAGGAACCTGCTTAATAAGGTTCCATGGGATATAGCCTTAGAGGGCAGGGGGGCCCAAGACTGTTGGTTGATATTCAAGGATCACCTGCTGCAAGCTCAGGAGTGATGCATCCCTGCTAGAAGGAAGTGCAGCAGAGGGCCAGGAGACCTCCTTGGATGGATGAGGAGCTGCTGAGGAAAATTTGAAAGAAAAAAGAGGTTTATAAAAGGTGGAAACAAAGACAGGTGGCCTGTGAAAAACATAGCGATGTTGTCCAGGAAGCTAGGGACCAGGTTAGGAAAGCTAAGGCCCACTTAGAATTAAACTTGGCTAGGGATGTTAA
>JAOEHY010027093.1:0-15693 GCA_025447955.1 Psilopsiagon aurifrons | reverse complement strand
TTTAGTGTGAGGTGTCCCTGCCCATGGCGGGGGGGTTGGAACTAGATGATCTTGAGGTCCTTTCCAACCCTAACTATCCTATGATTCTAAGATTGCTAAATTATCTACATAAAAATAACTTGCAAAAAGATGTTTTGTTGCTGAAGACTTTTTTCTTTGTACATACAGAAGAATAGAAGATTTGTAAACACTCTTTCTTCTTCATTTCTAATATCAGTGTCTATTTTTTCCCATTACTGTTACACTCATTCTTCATTTCCATCTCCCAGTTTCAATTCCTGCCAACGGTATGTAAGTAAGTCTCGCTATGTAAAGGACCGTGAAGAAGTTCTGACCTATCTGTTTCCCACTCCAGCTGTCATGTCATCTTGTAGCCTCTTGAATTTGCAGAGGATTTGGCACAATCAGAAACTACCATTAAAATTACAAAATAGACCAGACTGTATTGCTCTAAGGCAGCACAGGCTCTCCTAGTTATATCTACTAAGAAATTTCAGTTTTCACCCATTCAGCTCCTTCTGCAGGTGAGAATTCAGTGACAATGGGTCAGATTTTCAAATGCATCCAGGCACCTAAAATCTGTCTAAGCAGGATAGTACCAGGACCCACTGGAACAAAGCAGGCTGGGCTGCAGCCCAGTTATATAACAGAAACCTGAATATCCCCTGTTCCAAATATCTATTATACCTTTCGGCATCATATTAAAATGTTTTCTTTCACAGTCCATCCCTTGAATGACATTGCACCACTTCTAAAAGCTACTGGCTGGGTGGTCAGTACCTACCCAGCCAAAACATCTTACCCACTGAAATACTCTGGTTCAAAACAGTTAGTTTTTTTCCACTTAAAACAGCTCCCTGCATCTCCCCATGATCCCAGATTGATAACATGCTCCAGGTAATGTAAAGCTCAAGATCTGCCCAAGGCTGCAGCACCAAAGATGAGTGGGAGTGCTGCGAATTCCATAGACAGGGCCCAAGAGGGTGAAGCTGTGACCATAACCAAGACGACAAGGGCCATGCAAGTGTATGAGATATGTCTAGGGTAGGACCAAGAGCCCTATTTTAGTCATGCTGATCTCAGACTGACAGCCAAACTACCAACAGAAACAGTGCAGAAATACATCAAGATTGATGATGATGAAGCTGCAATACAGAGGTATGCCAAAAGGTTTACCCCAAAGAGATGGTTGTTGAACTCGTGGTCAAATATGGGACTAGATTTTGTGTCAGAAAGAGAACCAAGGACAGAATTTTTCATCATCCCTTGCAAAGCAGATGATGGGGCTCCACAAAACCAGCATGAGAATCATTTTGTTCAAACATATATTAGTACAAAACTGGAGATTGCTTCTCCTTTACTTGTTTTAATTTTTTTTTCATTCATATCTTGCAACAGTAATTTTCTGTTCAACAAGCAGAAACTTTTCTGAGACATGCTCCTTTCCGACCTCATTCTGTGTGTACTCTGCTTCATCTACCTAAATTCACTCATTGAGAACAAAGACATCATTGTATTAGACCAGTGGTCTCTCTGTTCTAGAAAGCTGTTTCAAGTTGCAGTTAGCACCAGATGTTTCCTAAGGAAGCATCCTCATGGTCAAAATATTGAATATCCTCAGTGAATGTTCCAATGCACTAAATGCAAGGAACACCACCAAGTATGTATAACATAGGTCCTTTTTGCATACCTTTTTACTATCCTTCCTAAAGATAGAACAATGGTATTTCACAGTGAATTGTAACATATTCTGTCATTTATCTGTTAAAATTTTGACAGATTTAACAAGGTGGTGTTTAATTTAACTACTGACAAAAAACCCCAATTTTTATTTTTTGAGGTGTAAAGCACTGCAGTGATTTGTCTAATGCTGAGAACCTAAACCAAACTGGTGTATGCTCTAAATTCTTACAAGACTCAATGAAGGCTGGACTCTTTTGAGAACAATTCCTAAATCCATAGTCCTGAAGCTTTTCAGAACCCAAATTGTTTGCCTTTCTTCTATAAAACTGCACTGATTTCATTAACAGTTTTGTTGTAATTTAGTGGATCTTGACACCTCACTGTGCAAAATTACATAAAATGGGAGTTATCATCCATAGCCATTTAAATACTGGGTGAAGTCATGCCCATAAAGATCAGACTGCAGGGCAAAGAGCTTAGGGTGGGGGTTTTTACAAAGGAAATCACAAAGTACAACTTTTTCATGGCGCGTTTTTTCATTTTCTATTTGCTTGTTTCTGAATTCTATTTCCACTTGTTTAATCAGCCTGTTTCTGCCTTTTGAGACTCCCAAAAGCTTATTCCTTCAATCATAACACATATATGAGCTGTCTCCTGAGCCATATCTCTGTGCCAAATAACTGTTGAGGAGCTAGTAGAAACTCCTTGTTTCATTCAAAGCAGGTTTTAAATTTTCACAAATGTTCTGAATTACATGAAAAATGTCTCTGAGTTTACTTCCTTTTCCATATTAATCATTTCTTTGCATAAAGTATTTTTACTTCTCAGAAAGCCTGAGAAGTTACAAAGCTAGCAATGAAGTCCAAGGAAGCAGAGATAGAACACATGCTAATTTTGAAACAGGAGGCAAGTCTTTCTTAATAATTTTATCAAGCTGTCATCTCAGAGCGGCCACCTCTGAGAAGCTGTCAACTTTACTGATATAAATGAAGTTGGAATAAGGGAAGATTGCCAAGCACCAGCTGCTCCAAAGGACCACAAGCAACTGCAGCCACCACCAGTTCAAGGGGCAGTATAGTGAGCGTGAGCTTCTAGTATTCTGGGCACGCCCCAGTGCTTTTCAGAACTCTGGGGCCCTGTAGAAAATTGTAGTTGAACACGTTGGTGGCATGCTGACTACAAAATTTTGTCTTGTGCAAGCAACCTAATTGTGGACCACTTCAAGTGTTTCAACTATTCCATATGTACAATATTTATTTCTACTTTGAATTAGTCTACTTCCATCTTCCAGCTGCTGGTTGCCAGATTATTTTCTCCCAATATATAGATCCCCATCAGGATGAAGATGTGACAGAATTACAGTAATATTCCACCAGGATTTCTGTAAACAGGAATGTGTCTATTTGTGTGCATTTTGAAGTGTTAACAGAAAAGTAAACTGATCTGTAAACATGTTTATAAAATAACTTTCTTTCCACAACGTGACAGCCATTTTTAGGTTTCCACTGTTTCAACAGCTTTAAAAAAGCATTACTGGAATTTGAGACTATAACTGATAGGGGTGGAGACTGATAGAGCACTACCAGAAAAAAAGACTAAAGCATTGATTGACCTGAAGGAAGGAAGTAAAAAAGCTGGAAAATGTTAAAAAGAACAGAAGCAAACCTTAAAGCAATCAGAGAAATTAGCCCAAAGTAACAGAGAAGCTGAGTTAAAGGAGAAAGAGCATGTTACAAGGTGGAATAATGTGAGTTAGGAAGTTACATCCTCAGACAAATGAAAATGAAGGATATAACTACACAGATGTGTGAAGTTACCACATTTCTATAGGCATTTAAAAACCTACGTACAGATGAGGGGGTAGGTGCTACTGTACACAGGTAGCCAGGATACACAAAAAGATTGAATATTCACCCAACTACATATTACATGCCTATGAACAGTTTTACTATGTGTCTGCACAGGCGCACAACTTTTCCAAATGCATCCCAAAATTGCCTTAGTCTTCTTTTGACAGTGTAATGAAAAGATGAAGCAGCATGATACAGGCGTGTTCAAAACTTTTGTGTGCATATACACAGCCACATGCTTATCCAAGACTAGGCCGTATGAGATGTCTGCCTGACTTAAACTGAGTAAAGCCTCTGTGATGAAGACAATTATTTCTTTAGAGAATTCTGAATAAGCAGTCATTATGTCATATAATTATTTTTGTCTTTTAATGGGCAGTAAAATTATACCATATATCTAAAACATGCTTGGAAAAAGAACTGTATCACCATTGTCTTTATTTCCACATGCAAGATGGTGCATTTTCTGTGGTTATGCATATAGTCTTACCCCACACTTCTTCAACCAACAAACATTTTCTAGATGTTTAATATTATGAGTAATTTAATGGAAAGCATATAGTGAGGTCTGTATTTGTCAACACAGAGAACCTCATCGCTTTGCAAGCCCTGAGAGTATTCTAGAGTATCACAAAGGGTCTATTAATAAAATAAAGTCTCAATCAAAGTAACCCAAGCAAAGTATCATATAAAAAAATTAATGGCTAGTGCTGGTAGATTCATGCTAATTCATACAATGTCTGGGATGAAAGATGCCTGAAATTTTTAAAACTATGTTTGCAGCTATTTATAAAACCTCCAAATTCTGAAAAACTGATTACTCCTTCATTTCCACACAGGCCTTGGCTTTCAGTGACATTTGTTTTGTGAGCTCCCCTTAGCATATCAGCATCACCATGATCAGGATGCACTTTGGCCACAATATAGTTGGAATGCTATTTTTGTGGCTATTCAAGCAACCATGATTAAGTCTTTAATGGATTCAGGATTTGTTCCACACAAAAACTTCAACTCTGAAAGGACTGCTCAGTTTGCTCAAAAGGAAATAGTACCACTTTCTGAATCTGCACTATAGAGTTTCTTCTTTTTTCTTACCTTTCCTTGCAGCAACAAGGAAAATCCTTCCTTCCATGTATTTACTGAGCAAACTAAGCAGCAGGATTTCTCATCAGACGATGCCAGCTGCAGGTAGAACGGACACTTCTTAGAGCTCTAGAAATTATTAACTTCTCTTTTTGTTTTAAGAAACATTTTAATCACTCCACTATAACTAAAATCAGAGCACTTAAATTGTTGGTTTTCTACTTGGATTAAAAATTGTCTCTCCCAAGCATGCTATATTAAGTACTTGCAGTTAGTGGGTGTAGATTCACAGACTAATAATATTTAATTAGAGCTACATTTCCTACTTACTGATTTACCAGTACTTCAGAGGACTTTTATATCCATTTTAGTTTCACTCTTTGCTCATCATCATATTTTATGAATTAAGCTTCAAATGTAATTCTTAGAGAAAATAATTTATATAATCAGATTCCAACACTGGATAACTAAATTTCAGAACCTTTCACAAAAAAACAAAAAAAAAAAAACAAAAAAAAACTTGTCCTGGTGTGTTTAAGAACAGATAGAGAAAAACCCTTTTTATAGACCAGACATGAAGCAACTTCTCCATGAGATCTGCATAAATGAATAAATAAATATTATGAGGCTGCTTTGGGGAAGCAGAGGGTTTGAGAATGTGGCACAATGAGAGCCATTGACTAGCTTAGATATTATTCCCTAGCTTATGGTGTGTTCCTGCCTATCCCTGAGGCTACCAGCTTGATTTGCTCCTGGCTTTATCAACCCTAACACCAGCAGGAAGGAACTTTGAAAAGTACTTCACAAAAAAAATTAGACACGAAAGATGCCATCAGAAAGCAAAGTGCTTATAAAGTAGAAAAACTATCCCTAATTTAAATTTTTAAAGTACTTTAAATGAGGAGTGTGGAAATTTATTTTTGTGTCAGCTTCCTGTAAGATCAGAGAAGCAGATCTGAATCACCCACTGTGTCCATGTACTGCAGTAGCCCCTAAAGGCAGCTGCCTCGAAGAGCAAGCAGCTGAAGAAGCACACACAGTATGTTTAAATCACACCTCTCAGCTTGGCTGCTGCTTCCAACTATTGCTGTGATATAATCAAGAAACTGAGAAACTGAGGAATAACTAGGAAACTGTTGAACTCTTGAGTAGGAAATATTTTCCCCGTCAGGGATACTGTTAGTTCTCCCTTACTCCTGCAGGTCAACATTTACTTCCTAGACATGTTTACACACCCCTTAGGTACTTCCTCCAGTATGCAAAAGTCTTAGGAAGGGGTTCAGCTCAAGCCATTTTTCCTATTACCAGTGACTCACAAAGCTTCGGGGGTTTTCCCGCTGTCCTCTTATAATGGGCTGGGTTACAAAACCCATAAATAGACCTTCTCCCTTGAGGACCCATTCACCCATGCAGGAACAGCCCGTGGCTGGTGCTGACCTACCTCGCCTCATCAAAAGCAGGGGGAGCAAGCTGAGGCCTTGACCCTCTAATTTGATTGATTTCCTTGGACTTGAGTCAGTTTGCTCCCGGTACGACAGAGCGGCCTTTCTCTGCTAATGTCATTCATAAAGCCAAATGCTCCTCGCAGTGGGGTGGCTGCGCAGGGCACTCGCACCCTCTTGTGGTCTGCAGCAGGGGCCCTGCAGGAGGCCATCCCGCTCTCCCAGGCATCCCGCTCTCCCAGGCAGTGCCCTGCACAGCTGGACAGATGTTTGGAGGCCAGCCCAGATAGCAAGAGTCTAGGGAAAGCAATGAAACTGTCTGTTGATGAGTTCAAGGAACTCTGAAATAGCTACAGGTTGCTCTTTCAAAGGTCTGCGAAGAGACAAGGTTTTTCCCTAAAATGATGGAGACATCTTTTTGAAAGATTCAATGCTACCTAATAACCCTTCTTAGCCCCTAAAGTTTTACAGTGAAAATTCCATTTCCATGATCACAAACACAGGCAAACAACATTTCAGTGAAAAACTCAACAGTTATTAAATAGATATATCAGATCCTCATCCGTATCTTCAGCTGCCAGATGCTGACTGGCTATGCAGAAAAACAACAAGTTTTAAGGAAATGGATCAATAAATGAAATTTAATATATGCTTTTCTAATACAGCTCCATTTGAAACTACTTTTATTTGAAGTGTACTTTTATGTTAAAGTCAAAAGGAAACAAACTATTGAATGTCTAATGCAGAAATAATAACATCAGATTTCAAAGAGATGGAAAAAATGATTTGAACAAGTTTCTAACATTGTTATTTGTGGTTTAATAAATCATAATTTTAAAAACATATTTCCATTAATATATTTTACCATGAGAATTTTATGTTAACTTTATTACTTCCAGTTAACCTAGCTACTTAGATACTCTCAACTATTTCAATTCATAGTTAAAACACAAATCGATTTATAATGAAAAGATAAGTGGCACAATTATGTTGTATCAGTTAGGGGTTATGTTGTATCATTTACGGTAATGTTAATCATTCAGTTGCCATAACTAGAGGTTCAGCTTTTAAAAAATGACACAGAAAAAGTAGAAGAAACACTGAGATAATGTCCCAGAAATTTCCCCCTACTCCATATGACACATTTCTGTTACGAATCATACTCTATAGGAGTAAGACCTATATAAAAGATGCCCTGAATTATTTCCTGCACAATTTCTCCAGCAAATCCTAGGCCAGCTGGAAAAAAACCACCCAAATTACAAAAATCAGTAGGGCCAAAAGCACCTACTCCATTTTTATGTTTAATAGAAATGCCTGAGTCTTTCTTGGGTTATTACTGCATTGCTGTCACCCAGAGACAAATTAAATAGAAGTAGAGTCCTTCTGTAAATGACAGCTCATACAGATTGCCAATCACTTTTAATGGGATTCATGAGTAAATATTTTACACCCAAGTCCTTCCCAAGTATAGCATCACAAAAGTCACTGTGTGTGACTTAGAAGTAGATTTCTTTCAAAATAAAAGATTTAGAAGTAAAATTCAAATGCCTTTATATATACTTACAGATATATACATTTATAGGCACACACATACATATATATATAGTGTATGTATATGTAAAGACAATGTAGTTTTGGAAATCTGAAGTAAGAGGAAAACAGAAAATGGAAAAAAAGAGCAAAAATGTTCTGGGCCCACAAATTTAATCTTTTAATTAAAATTATGTGAAAAACTGATTTATTCACTTGGATGGAGAAACTTCAGATGAACCACAAAGTTGTGTGAAACGAAGACTCTCGTCCTCCAAAATCTGTTCCCATCTGGAGGGAAAGAAATTGAGATTTTTTTTTTTCCTCAGTTTACCTGCATTTGGGGTTAGAGAAAAGCTTGTTGAACTTTAATTTCAAAACTCACCACCCCAACGAGAAGACAAAACCCCCAAAGCCATTGAGAGAGCAATGCCTTTTCACACATCTGGCTGGTAATGTTGCCTCTTCAGGCCCATTTTTCTTGCTTAAGACGGACCAGATCTTGAGTTGCACTAAATCCATGGGCAGAGGGCAACTGAGCTGCTGTCTATGCTCCAGATCAGCCAGTGGGATGATTCCAAAACATCACTTTAGTCTCTTAGATGCGTACTGTGTTATCACGTCAGACAGAAAATCACAAGAGTCACATAAAGAACTCCAGTGTAAGGAATCCTCTGGTCAAAAAAAAAAGAATAGGAACACATTGAGTCCCACTCAGCATGATCTCTTGTTACAATAACTGTATGCAGGTAGAAGTTTAATATTTTTATTAGCTGAAAAGTATATTTATTTTGACTCATTCTACTCCTACTTGAACATTTCATGTAACTCTTCAAGGAGCCACAATTTTTCACATGACTATCACACCCCAAAACAGATTTCTACAGTCTCTGCAAGAGAACGACATCTAGAAGTATTTAATGCAAACAAAACTGATTGCATTTTGTGATGTGATAGTGAAAGGCTCTGCACTAACATAAAGCTGTCGTCCTCTAATGGCCACAATCTAGAAAGTGCTAAAAGGCTGGCAATGGAATGGCCATTACTGTCCCCTTAATTCACCCCACCCTTGTCTTAGGGAGCAAGATGTTGCTGTTGAGTTAGAGTTGCAGTGGTGGATGTTCATCACCATGGACTTTACTGTGGGGCCACAGAGCCAGTTTTAAGCACAAAATTTCTAGGCAAGCCTCCATAGAGTGACTGGTTCCACCAGAAGACTTGAAAAATTATGTCAAGGTAATTACATGTCCTTATATTTCCCTTATTGTGAGCAGGTGCCACTTTCAGCTTGCCTTTGATGCAAAAGAGTCAGGAAAAGGTTTGTGGTTTTGAAATATATTGCATTAGCACCAGTCTTGCCAACAAGATGTGAATAGTCCAGAGACTGCTACAGAGTTATAAAGAGGTATTACTAATGCACCTCTCTCTGTGGCATCAAAACATTTATCTTCATGATCTAAATCACTTAAATCATTACAGTCAAATCAGAATATCCACTACACTGTAAAGCAGAAAATCATTAACCTTTCGGGATATTCTGTTTTCCACTATATCAAATCTGGGAACTTGCTGTGTTTTTCAAAGTTCTGTATGAAATTAAGATTTGGATTTTTTTACTTTCTAGTCTACTTAGCAGTATCCCAAGCTGAATGTGGGGGAAAAAAATAAGGTTTTTATCCAATATTTGAATCTTTTAATAAATAATAACCTTCTCTACTATTGCTTGAAAAAATATTCCTCATCTCCAGTTTTCAAAAGGAAAAGAAATCAGACACAGACATCAGATTAAACATTTTATGTATGTAAATCTGTAATAATTAAAAAAATAATAAATAAAAAGTATCAAAGAGGATAAGCACCAAATGGCATTATGCCAGGAGGCAACTCTGCCAATATCCAAACTTTCATTTTTTCCAGCTAGGAATACAAATATTTTTGCAGTCCCTATCCACAGTCACCTGTCTTTTGTGGTAGTGTGCTTTAATGATATTTGTGCACTATCATTAATAAATGGAAAAAAAAGCAATAGACATCGAAAGCAGCTAATAATGATTGTTTCATTTTGAATTGTAGACATTTGAGAAGTACTTGGTCATAGCTGATATTAAACCACTTCAAACATTAAAGAACAAGCTTGGGGAACACATCTCTGTAAGGCTGAAAATTAGTCTTAACTTTTATCACAGTTATAGAGCTCAGCTATTTCCCAGTTTCAGAGGGCAGGGGAGCTAACACTCACAGTTTCTAGCACCACTTAGCTATAGCCACACTTAATTGACCATATTAGTAACTGCACTTCTCAATGTGATTCTCTGGATCATAAAACTGTCCAAAAGCACTATCAAGGCAAATGAAGCATCTTCATATGCCCTTTAGTTCCAGTAGGTGCCTGCTTCCTCTGTGAACTCACAGCTTTTGGTATAAGAACATCCCAAGACTGGCAGCACTGGCTGCTGTACAAAGCTATACTGCCTGTGATGGTTCACATGGATAAGGGCTGCAGAGTAGGGTTAAGACTATCAAAGCAAATGACTTTGCACTTTCATAAGCGCTCACAAAATACAATCAGAAGATGCAAAATACCTGCAGCCAGAAATCAGAGTCTGATTAATGCCTTTCACTGTGACTGCTACAAGAGATGGTTGTTCTAAATAGGTGTTTGCCTCAGTTTGGACGTGAACACAGAGAAATTAAATCCATCACAAGAACAAAAGAAACACTTCAACCTGGACAAGAGCACCAATAGGATGGTAATACATCCATATGCTGCTAGAACAAGGTTATGAATAATTAAGTGATAATACAGAAAGTCAAAGGTATTAGAAGACAGAAGGAAAGTTTTCAGATATCTATGCTACTTAATATGAAGTGTAAGATATCGCAGCTTTTTTTAATGGATTTGCAAACATTTCTGCAGCTCTCATTTCATTTATTATTCTGAATAAGACTATTTATCTGTAGTGTTGAGTAAACAGGAACCGTATTACAAAATAACATGCTTGGTCAGCCATTTCTTGGCTCTATCAAAGTAAAATATCAGTGACAACAAGGCATGATGGGGATATAAGATGTCAAAAGACAGAAACCCTTGGACCATGTTACAGAGCCATCCTGGAGCACAGAGTATTATTTCTTTTAGGCTAAAACTAAGCAGGAAGATTCATTCAGGAGCATGGAAAACACACTCCTGCTGCTAAGTGAAGGGCAGACACAGGACATAGCCTTAGGTTAGTTAAGCTTTATCTTTTCCCTGGTTTGTTTGCTGCTATGGACCCAGGCATCAGCTCTAAGCCAGAGTGTCAGCTGCATCACTACAGACTTTTTCTGACACTCAGCTCAGAGACCTCTCTGTTTCAGAGCCCTTTGAACCTGGATACCTGAACACATTCCTGACCAATGTTGGTTAAAATGCATCAGGGTTTTCCTTTTGAATATTGATGGGTGAGCAACAACCACAAAGAATAAATGCTCAGGAATGCACAATGTTTACTGAAGTAATTCAGGCATCTTCTACATGCATTCAAAGTTCAAAGAGTTGTTGATAGTTGCAGCAAGACTGGAAATAAGAGGGTGGACCTGAGAAAGGCAAAGTTTGGATGTAGTTTCTCAGAAAGAAGCCACATGTTGCATTTATTTGGCCATTTGCAGATAAAGTGAGTTGTCATGTTCTTACCCCATTCAAATACAACCATGACAGTGGATTTTAAATAGCATAATAGCTTATTTGGACATAGAAGCATATGAAGTATAAAGTTGCTATTCTTGAAATTGCCCTTTACCCTCCCATCTCAGTTCTGTATATGAAACAGTAGTGCTCTGTTTCTCAGTTGGCTTCAAATCACTGGTGTGTTTCCCATTTATAAAATACTTTTTATAGCCTAATTGGGAGCAGTTTAATTCTCAGATTCTCAACTCCTCCAATTGACTGTAACGACTCAGAAAGAGGCTGTTTTGCAGCCCTTACAATATGTCATGTAAATTTGTGATCAGGGGCTTAAAAGAAAAAGTATTTAAATTATAGTTAACTAAAATTTTATTCACATGACAAGGGTCCCACACACATTATAACATAATGGACTGTAGATGCTTAGAAGAAGCAGTTATGTTTTATGGACTCAAGGCCAACGAGCATTTTACCCTGGAAAATGGTCCACAGCCTGGTGCTTAATCCCAGTATCATATCACCAAAGGAACTTAAGAGATCTGAGATGGTCATTACTTGTTCAGTCATCTAATTCTGGCCCTTACACATTTATCAGTGTTCATGAGTGTCCTACCTGATCTTGTTAATTATGAATTATTATTAAATCATAGTTGTTCACCCTTGGAAGACTGGACAAACTAACTGACTTCCATATAGGACATATTTTCAAGGGGGTGTCTATTCTAAACACCACCTCTTAAAGCCAGGCAACCTGGTTTTCTATTCTAAATAAAAACAGTCAAAAACTGTGGAGCTTTTCCTATAAATGTAATTACTATGCATCAGCTGTGGCTCTCCAGTGATACAGGATGAGTTATAACTGGAACAAAATTATTAAAGGGTTTGTTTGATTTTTTTCAGACTATTTCTAAAACAAGTTCTTCATTATCCCCTGTACTTTGGCACTTGGATAATTCTTATGAGATATGCCACAAATAGAACTTTTGCCACATGGTTGGACTCCCCAGCAGGCAGAGGCAGAACTTATTCTGCAGAAATAATCAATACAGATAGCCTTTCTGTTCAAGGGCTTTTAGTACAGAAACAAAAACTGGCATCTGTAGAGTTCAGGCATTTGAGCTGAATGAATCAAGACACCGAGAGGGATCAGTGGCAGGATTTGGTGGGGTTCTGCTGCTCCGAGGTGGCAGGACTGGGATTTTGGGCTCTGTGCCCACCATTATTAATCAATTGGAAGGTTAAAGTGAAAAAACACCTTCATCTCTTGCTCCTCCAGTTCTCTACATGCATGATCTGTGTTGACTCATTAGATCTTAAATTCTGTGGAGCAGGGACTGTTAATACGCATTTGTGAGTCCAGACCTTTATAGAGGCTTACAGCAGAACTTATAATACAAATCATAAATAATACAGTCAGATCACTTTGGTGGGAAGTTGTCTTGGCATTGCTAGTCTTATAAACAAAAGCATTCTTTATCTAACACACCAAAAATATATGTCTTGACTACCTGTCAGAAATATAAAGGAAATCTTATATTTTTCTGTTGTGCGAATTTCAACTCAGTCCTCCTCCCCACATGTTGATAGCAAGTCAATCACCTACTAAGTTCTCTGGCAGCAGAACTAGGTCTTATATTTCTTTTATCAACAATGCTAACAACACAATATGCTGCATAAGACCATCACAGTCTCACAAGGGGTACCTAGCTCCAAGAAGGGAGAAACTGCCTGGCAGACTTTTCATATCATTGATGATAACTATTTTTCTTTCATTGGCTTGGAAAAAAAAAAAATAGTTTTAAAAAAATATCTGAAAGGCAAAGGAACATAACTTTGTGGCCCTTAGTCATAGTTCAAGCACTGTGGCATATAAATAAGCTTAGATTTCCTTTCTGTTTCAGCTGCAGGTAGAATATGTTTACATGCTCCAAGATACTCAGTGTGCCATCACTTTCTAAAGACGACAACGACATGAACATGCAGGACATAGAACATAGGACACAGAACATAGGGCACAGAAGCCAAAGAACTTTATGGCCTGTTCCATGTCAGACTTTCTAGCCTGGCAGGTTCCTTTTATGGCAGGTCAATGACGCAGCAAAACCTGAAACTCCTGATGCATTCTTAGAAAACTTTGCTCAGCTGATTCTGCTGTCCTACATCCCAAAATAAGAAAGGAAGAGTCAAGTAGGTCGTGTGACATCCACCTTGCATTTAGTGTAACAGCTCTAACTGACATGGCATCAGTGCAGCAAGAACAGTTATTCTGGTCTTAGTGTTGCAGTACTTATAGTTCAGCCAGTCAAACACTTGAGGCTCTGTCAATGTCCTTGCTCATCACCTACTGCACTCCATCAATCTTCAGTGCAGTCACACCCAAAGATGGAGTCTACATTCTTGTGTAGTTGCACTACTTTAGAGACGTAGCAGCCATTTCTTTGCTGTTCTTATAGAAGGCACCATTCTAAACTCACTGCTAAATGCTAGATTAAAGACTAGAACCAGAAATGCAAAGTACACCCTGACCTTCTGCTGCAGCAGCTGCTGTTGATGGTGCACGCAACAAATATGCACATTGATGCAATAACAAACCAATGAGTTGTACCAAAGAAGCACAACCTCATTTCTCTAGGCAAAACATTTTCAGAAAGCCCAACAGGGCCACTATGCACAAAGGAAATGTTTGAGAAATAAAGAAACACTGTTTAATGCATTCTGTCAGAATAAACAGCCTTGAAATGAGAGTAGCTTATTTTCAAACAGAAAGGACAGAATTCAGAGTATGTATGTAGGTAAAATGCTAAACTTAACCTCCTGTTTCATGAAAGGTAGCTTTTTCTTACTAGTTGGTGACTACCTTCTGTATGGACAATTACTTTAAGTGTATCGTATTGATCTGCAAAATACTTTACAAATGTCAATATATATCTAGTCTTGTTGCCTACCGCACATGAGGAAGTAAAATGAAAATGAGTCTGGGCTTAATGACATGTAACCATCTCGGATGAATAATGCATGTATGGTCAATCCTCAACACTCAGGAGACCATCAGTCTAACTTTGATGTTTGAGATAAGCAACTATATGTTTTAGATTTATCACTTGAGTCCTAATGCACTTGCCAAAGGACATTAATATTTAAATAGTAAAAAAAAATAATGTCAGCAGAAAAATAGGCAGATTTACAGTTAAGGAGGTTCTCTTCGGTTAGCCTTAGCACATACCTGTTATTCTGGAGAGTTCAGGAAAACTACTAGTCCTTTCTCCTAATTCTGTGGTATAGAAGATATTTAGCTTCCTACCTTTAACCAAGAAATATATACTGAAGCCAGCTGTTAGGTATCTGTGATACAATCCAGGGTCCTCTATAATCTCCCTACTGAAGTCTGGTATACGTATATAAGAATCATTTTCAGAAAAGACATGAATGTGACTACTTTTGATGCCATGAGATCTCAAAACACAGAACAAGCGAATAATTCAAATCAAGCAATAACTAGATGAGAAGCTGTAACAAAATTATGTTATCAAATTGAGCAATGATTTGCTTATTCTCAAATCATCCTGGAAATCACTAAAAACATAACATAGCTCCTACAGATTGGATTTGTCTCAATCTTTGTCTTTATTTGCTGACATGGCACTAGCTGACATATTTGGCAAGTGAATTCCCATTGCTAGAAAAGGCATGGAATGTGCAACACTGCAGTATTTGTCTCCAGGTTGCCTGGCAGGCATTGATTTAGCTTGCTTTGGGAGACACTGCCACTGCTGGCGAAAATATTCAAAATGCAAATCTGGTTTACATTTGGCCATACATTAAGATTCTTGGTAGAGACATTGGTTTCTTCTGCTCCATTGCTCTCCAAAGACAGAAGAGAGATTGATTTCACATTTGTAATACGAACGCAAATACTTATGAGGTATTTATTCAGATTTGAACTGCATGGTGGAATAACATGTTCCACAAAGCCATAAAGTACAAGAAGACTTTTCATTTTATTCTCCCAATGTGTCAAGTATAGTCAATAAATAATATACTTTCTGGTAGGGGACTATTCATTCATCAGGAGCTAAATGTAAAGAAATACTGAGCAAGAACAAATAATTTTGATCATCTTTGGCGGCTGGCTGTAGCAATTCAAGGTCTCAGGAAGTTTATAGCCAGATTCTAGTCTCATGAGCTCAGTAAAAAACAAAACCAAGTTTAACACTAAAATATGGCAAACTCACTTGTCCCATTGTTTTCCCAAAGGTAGTTTTGAAAGGACCCATGAGAAACAAACCTCACAGCAGATGTTGTTATTTAAATGAAAGCAAGGAGAGTGTGACTCCAGGCAACTGGCTAATTCATCTTGAAATTTCTCAGACATGGTTAAGGTTCATGTTTATCTGAATAATGTTGGTAAAACTATACAGTAGTAAAACGCTATCCAAAT
>JAOEHY010027089.1:0-16007 GCA_025447955.1 Psilopsiagon aurifrons | reverse complement strand
CCTATAGGGATGCTGGGGAGGGACTCTTCATTAGGGACTGTAGTGATAGGACAAGGAGTAATGGGTTTAAACTTAAATAGGGGAAGTTTAGATTGGATATGAGGAAGAAATTCTTTACTGTGAGGGTGTTGAGGCACTTGAATGGGTTGGCCGGGGCAGTTTGCTCCCATTCTGAACTGCTGTCGCAAAGAATTAGCTTCTAAATCCAGTAAGTTTGTCTCCCACTGCAGCTTGTGTCTCTTGCTTCTTGTTTCTCTGCTGTGCTGAGAGAAGCCTGGATCTGCCTTTTTTTGACATCCTCGGCATTGAAACACAGTAGTTAGATTCCTATCTAGCCTTTTCAATACTGAAACATGTTTCCCCCAGCTGCCCTTTTTATGCCATGTGCTCCACACCTCTTTCCATCCTAGTGACAATCTGATTTACTCGACTTGGCCACTCTGATTCCTGTACTGGAGCAGATGGACACACAGCACACCAAGCGCACACTTGCAAGTGATAAACTGAGAGAAATAATCACCTCCCTGTATGCACTGGCTGGCCTTTTGCTAATGTAGCCCACAGTGTAGTTGACCTTAATGACAGCAGGGGCATACAGCCAGCATGGTCAACCTTTCAACCAGGACCTTCAAGCCCTCTTCCACAAAGTTTTTCCATGAGTAATTAGTTCCCAGTCTGTGTATCTGCATTGGATGATGACACTTAGAGACTTTTCTCTTATTCAGATGAATTCCATGATGTTCCTGTCTGCCTCTTCCTCAAGCTTGATGACGTTCCTCTGACTGCGCTTTCCTGAAGACTTTCCCTGGACTGTTTGAGATTCTCAATTTTCATGACAGCTACTTGAAAAAGAGAGTGAAGGGTACAAATGTGTTCTCTATTTCCTATTTTGTGAAATACTAAGGTAAATAAAGATTTTGAGAAAATGAAAGAAAATCACTGTCAGGGGGCAGTGAGGGCTGGGGGATGCCTGGGGGAAGGGTACCAGGGTCTGCAGGGGCTCCTTGGGCCATTTGGGTAACCAAAGTCTATCCCTCTGCCTCCACTGAGAGAGCAGGGCATGCTTCAGAGAAGAGGATCCGTTTCTGTACCTACTCCAAAATCTCACAGATGGCAATTTTGCCTAAGAGACAACAGGACCAAGCCCTACACAATCTCTTCATGTAAGTATCATTATTATTCTAAAAGATAATGTGTAATTACCATTGCTGTTTAGTCATATAAAGCAACCCACACTAAGTGGTGTTATAGAGACAGCGATATAATTTAACTTACAATAGAACATAATGCATTTAGATCCAGATGGTCACTGATAAAGAGAAGCTTTTAAACTTACCCAGTAAAAGCTCAACTTCACCTATATGAGGATGTGGTATGAAGTAGCTGATTTCTGAATTCTCATGGAGCAATAGAAATAGGAGCAAAACACTGTGAATATACTTATCATTTGTCATTAGCAGTAAGAAGCTAATAGCCAGAACCCTGCTACAGCATATATCCTACAGTGATTGTAATTCAGATGATGGGACTTATTAGCTACAGAAAAAAAAATGTTGCTCTTACAGACAGCTAATCAAAAAAGCACCATTTATAAACAGTGGCCCTAGAGCTAATTTATGACCATTACACGGTTATAAGGAACATTTTGCAGTTAATGAATGGTGCTAAATGGAAAATGGAAAGTAAAGACTCCAAGAGAGGTATTACATTTCAGAAAACAAATTCCAAAAGTCATGCTGTCTCTGTTCATGTTGCTTTTAAGCATTAGCAGTGATATTCATTGCTGTGAAGTCATATAGATGATCAGCAGCTATTTAGAAAGCCAATCCAGGAAGCTGCAAGCATCCTTTTATTCCCCCTAAATTTCATTTCAGTAATTGCCAGTTGTTAAAAATATAAATTAATACTCTTTTTACTTATGATCAACTAAATAAATACCATGATAGACTACAGAAGTCACAGGGACATGCATACTTATCCTGGCTTTGGCTTTAAAGCACTTCAAATTACTTTAAAGTTCTTTTTCTCATGGAGTCTGAAGGCATATAAATATTAAAAGGCAATTTGAAAGGTTTGGCCAGGTCCCAGAGCAGTATTGTTTATGCAGTGCTTGACAGTGCTATTCAAATAAATCAACTTACAAATGTGTCATGATTACTGTTAAAGTGGAAACTGCAATCCTAACAACTTAAGATAAATGATACCATGCATGGAGAAAAATATGAAAGTATTTGATATGTGCTCTGTCTCTGTGTGCATGGGTGTGCTTGCCTGCACAACCAGCTGTCCCTCAGGAAAATTAAAACTGCATCCAGGGATGAATATTGCAAACATCCAGCTCTGCAAACAGCCGGCAACAACTGCATATTTGCTTACTGCACATGGGATAAAATGGACTTCTGCTTTGATTTCTCATTTAATCTTTGCCGGATGTTCTATAAGCTTGGGGGTTTATTTTATTTATTTATTTTTCCTTACAGACAGAAAAAGATTTTTGGCAGCAATCAAAGAAATACCAGGACTTACTTGTTTGCCTATAGTGAGCCATCTGCTGCTTCTTCTAGCAGCATGGTGTTGAGGGATATTCAATCGTAACCAAAAGTAGAACATAAGCTCCAGCAAAAAAAGAAGGTAAGAATTAGAGGCTGAGTGAGGGACTCATCTCACCACATTTTAGGCCCCATCTCTGCAATGAGGACATCTACGGCTGAGCTGCTCAGTTCTCTACATAGTCGTATGAGAGAAGCAGGCATTTTTAGAGTTGTCATCTGACCTAGCTGAGATGCTTAAATTTAGTCAATGCCTCTTTGACATATGCACTGGGCATCTCTGAGTACCTGTAAGCAATGTTTGCAGTGATGTCACACGTCTCTATACAAGGTCAAGACCCTTGTGTGTTGTTCTGTTGTCTGTGGCTACATGAAGTTAACAGGACTTAGGGACATACTTATCTTGATAGCTGTAGAAGAAGCTTAGAAATGCCTGGTTACTTGTCCTGACCTTCTTGTGCTAGTGTCTAAACCCAGCTAGCTGTAAATTAATACAGATTTCAACCAGTGAGCATCCCTAAAACGAAGGGGGTGAGTATGTGATGGCTTCTTATGGAAGTCTGATGTGAGTAAAACTAGAAGGCTGATGTGGGTCATAGACCACTATACACAAACACATATTTTACTATTAGTAGTAAAAGACCCCAAACTTTGTGTTGAGCTAACAGTGCAGGGTCTCAGAACTTGTCTGAGCTCACCTTGGTTTGCTCTGAATCAGGGTTGTTTCAGTGTAGTAGCAATTATCTAGTCGTACGGTGATGAATGAGGAACTGTGTGTAGGTTTAGCTTTAGTTTCTAATGATAGCAAGTACAAGAAACATTACAAAACTGAACACAACACCAGGGTAAAGGGACAGTATAGATGAAGCAGGTCTATGTATAACAATTTTCACTCTATTATTAATTAGGCTTTCTTATAATTATGTAGATAATTACATAATTTGGATTAAATAGACTGTTAAAACTTTAATTAGACTAACAGTAAAATCATAGCTCCACATGTATGGCACGTTCTATTTTGGCCAAAGCAAGACTTTTGATATAACAGGATATTAATGAGCTTGGATAATTAGACAGCAGCAGCAGGTTTAAAACCAGAGCAATTGCAACTCAGTCTGGTCTACCTCTACTTTCAGTTTTGTAAATGATAATGCAGTTAGCACCCTCAACAGATAATTGATTAGCGTATATGGAGTCTGTAGGCAAATTCTGTCATTAGGACATCTGTGATACAGTACAATGTGCTCTATGAGCTTTTCACTGGTATATAGTTCTAATAAAGGTCCTTTGGCCAAAAAAGGTGAGAATTCTGGTTTCAATTTGATTTTGTAATCTGAAAGATCAACATCCTGGTTGTTGGGAAGAAGACATTGCCATCAAGGCCAACAGAAGACCTCAGATGACAGGCTGGGTACACTGCGGGAAAACATGACCCTTGTACCTGTGGAAGAAACTCAGTTAAAGGAATTTATTATTAAAAGTAGACAACACATATGAATGCATGGCTCATCCTCAATGTCTCTACATGTTACCATTGATCTACCCACACAGAAATAGATCACAATCCGTCTTAGTAGAGTTGCCACACACTTCATCAGCTGAGCTGTAACAAACCAGAGATGAACCAGCAGAATATACTCAAAAAACAAGTTTAAGGGGCAGGGAAGACTCGCATAACCTTTGTGAAGAATTTGAATACTGTGCATGTAAATAAAACTATAGTAAAACTTTACAGCTAAATGTACCTATTAAGATTTTAATTAAAATTGATGGAGCATGTACAGAAAAAGGGAAAAGAAAATTAGGACTGCAAGAAGCATTCAAAAATTTAGGTAGTCATTTGAGACCAGATGGAAGATTGGAGAAGGCCAGTGCCAATGGTCCTGACAGTCCAGCAGAAATAGGTGAAAGGAGATCCTTCCCCTCTATTCTGCTCTTGTGAGACCTCACTTGGAGTATTGTGTGCAGTTCTGGTGTCCTCAACATAAAAAGGACATGGAACTGTTGGAGCAAGTCCAGAGGAGGGCCACGAGGATGATCAGGGACTGGAGCACCTCCTGTATGATGATAGGATGAGAAAGTTGGGGCTGTTCAGCCTGGAGAAGAGAAAACTGTGGAGACCTCATAGCAGCCTTCCAGTATCTGAAGGGGGCCTATAGGGATGCTGGTGAGGGGCTCTTCTTTAGCGACTGTAGTGATAGGGCAAGGGGTAATGGGTTAAATCTTAAACAGGGGAAGTTGAGATTGGATATGAGGAAGAAATTCTCTACTGTAAGGGTGGTGAGGCACTGGAATGGGCTGGCCAGGGAAGTTGTGAATGCTTCAGCGCTGGCAGTGTTCAAGGCCAGGTTGGACAGAGCCTTGGGTGACATGGTTTAGTGTGAGGTGTCCCTGCCCATGGCAGGGGGGTTGGAACTGGGTGATCTTAAGGTCCTTGCCAACCCTAACTGTTCTATGATTCTATGATTTGGCCTGCTTAGAATGCTCATTTGCCAGAGTGAGACTTCTATATGGATGGGAAAACAAATCCAGCTGTGGTGTAAGATGCCACAGGCCTGAGCATGAGTTTCCTCTGAGCAATGCAGTGGGTAAGTCTGGAAAGCCTGTTTGTGACCTTTGTGTGTTTTAGCTAATGTGAAGTTTTAGATATGTAACCCACTTCATCTTGAAATGCTATACACACATGTATAGGAGCACATTTATTTTTTAGCACTTCTTTATGTTAAAAAAGGCAGTAATTTATTAGCTAAATTGGAATAAATAGCTCATTGGTTTGTATTTGAGTGAAAACCTATGAGGTTTATGAAGAAACTTCCTATTTATTGTAACTTAAAATAATCTTAAAGTTAAGCAAAAATTTCATTGTAACTGAAATATATGTGGAATCAATACCTTGTGTAACAAATACAGTTTGTTTGATATTTTCATTGTGTTCCTGAGTAACCAATAAGGCCAAACAAGAGGAAAATACTGTTTTTAAACATGATCATGTCATTTTTGACATGTCAGTTGCCACTTTGAAACGGTTGCTCACATTTTAGTGTCATTCAGAATTCTGCATGTATGGATAGCTTGATTCTTGGTCCCCATTTTACAGCTCCCTCTCAGGGGGCTGATTATTGTTGGCTGTGGCTGACCACTAGAAATTAGTATTGCTAAAATTTTCAACTAGCTATTCAGCAAAAATATGTAGGACAAAAGTAAATGCATACACTGACTGTATTTCAGTATCTTGGTTGATTGCTTTTTTTATACTTATGCATATGCAAAAATAGAAAATCAGGCAACACTGTCACCTTTTCTGCTCCTCAGCTTATTGTGAACTGGTTTATTTTATTTTTTTTTTTGTGCTATAGGTTAATTAAAATTAGTATATTTTCCTTTATGTCTATTCAACTTCTTTCTGCTCCTTTAAATGGCTTTTTCTTCCTCAGACATACGAAACAGCAAAGAATTATCTGTACTTCTTACCCAGTTTTCTCTTCCTACCCCTCCACCTCAAGGGTTCATGTCACTGTATTATCACTTCTTGCTTCCCTCTTTTGCTGTTTTTGACGTAACAGAATTTGAAAAGTCATTTCTCACCAGTAGACATCATCAGACAAGAGACATTCTTCAGTTTGGGTCCATTAAAGGTTTTTATGGGAAACCCATAATTTTTAAACTCTTTTTGTTTGTTTGTTCTGTTTTAAATACATAGGTTGTTAAGTGTCCACTTGCCTGTGAAGAGAAAACTCTACTGCCTTTTGCTAACGGATATCTGTGATATACTGTAGCCTTCAATCTCCCCAAAGAAAAGAGGAGTGATTTTCAGTTCACTTACAGCCTGGAGGCAAACAGGATTTTCTCATTTGTGAAAAAGAAAAAATCACAGGGGTTTATGTGCTTTCTAATTCCTGCTGGTACAATGCCAGAAATGTGTCCAGTAAAACTTTCTGTGCACTGGTATAGAGTGCTTCCTGAATTATTAATCCATGTATCCATGAACTGCTGTTGTTTGAACATGCAAATATTGATGGTGAAGCAGAGCAAAAAGGGCATGACCAATAAAGTGACATTATGGAATTGTACTTAATTGAACAACACTCATTACCCACTGAAAACCCAAAATGCAAACCAAACCCTACCCTTTTATTTTTTGGTAAAATAAATATTTTGGGAATATATGTCTTGTAGCAGAGCATGCTGGGTTTATATTAGCTGCATATGAGTTCCTTATTATATATAGATACCTTTATTCAGTTCATGCACAAAATATCAAGTTGATCTATTGCAGGTGACAAACACTGACTACATGAAATGTTACTAACAGGTAAAATACAATTGTGTAGCTTGCCAATATTGCAAATTTAGAAGACTAGAGTGTGAAAACCTTGTCTTGAAGGTTAATGTCATGGCTTAATGAATTTTTTTTGAAGTTTATGACTCAAAAGTCCAGATGGTAAAACAACAGTTCAGGTGAAAGAATGAGCCCACCTCATATCCTATAATAAACCAGATGCATAACTTACTTAAAATGATGCACAAATGAGCTTCCATTTCCAGTTTCTTCATAATTCTATATAATTAAAGGTTTGATAATGTATAAAAGCTATTAAATCTGATGCTGAAATCCTCAGAGTCATCTTTTTACTATGATATCTGAAAATATCTGTAGTATATTATGTGTGACTCTGTAAATCATACACATTTTTCATAGCTGCTTTCATTAGCAATTTTCTTCTTTTAATGGCTGTATAATTAAACCATAATGGGAGATTTAGGCTTATGTGTATTCATGGAGAAGTAGTTATAACAAAACAAACTATAATTAACTATGACCCCCCCCAAACGTTTTAGTTTCTACACCAACTCTTGTTTTTCACAGTCCTTATTTTCTCCTGCAGAGAATAATATTGACAAAAAAGTATTGAATATGGACTTTCAAATCCACATGAGATCTTTGTGCCTACAGCTTTGTTTTCGACACAGTTTGTAGTAACTCTGACTAGAGCATTATCTAGGACTTGGGCTTGTGTGCTGTTTCAGTGATCTCACATAAAGGGACATATTTTTGTCTAGTGCAAATATGCAGAGTGGAAAAACTCCAGGTGATTTGTATGATACTTCATTTACTTAGCCCATGGTGCAAAATTAGCTTCTTCATTATATTTTCTGGCATACTGAATTTAAAATGGTATCCACTCAAATTTTACAACGTTCTCTCATGATAGTATTTTTGTGCTCTACCACCTCTCATAATCTCCAGATCAGTAGAAAATGAGACACTTCATATTTCCATTCCTTCCCAGTGCACTGTGGAGAGGCATGAGCTCTGCATATAAATGGGAATTTGTGGCCTCATGGCTTTTCTGGACTTGAAATATGGAGCTCATTAAATTCAGGAGAATTTTGACATTGTCTTCAGATTTCCCATTGACTTTTGAGGTGCCAGGATTTAATCCTCTCTCTTTTCTGCATATTTGCATCCAGATTTGCAGATACAGCCTAGAATTCAAAATTCATTTTCATATCAAATCGGTAGTCATGGATTTTCAACATCAGCAGGACAAGATAATGTAATATACTTCTTAGCATTTTCTTGCAGTGGGCCTTTTAATTATTTTTTGTTATTATTTATTTCAAACTAACTATTTCAGAATACTTGCCTTTATGGATTTTTTCTAGTCTTCACTGTGGTAATAATAATAATTATTTGTTTCTATTTGATGGTTCATAGAATCTATAGATTTACAAACTGTGCTGTGCAGCCAGACATGAAAATGATGCAAAAGGCCTTTTACTCCCTGAAGAGGCATCCAGCAAAGCATTTGCATGGAAATAGTTGAAGCATGCAAGTAGCCCTGTCTGAGAATCAAATGAGTAAACAAAACGTGTGAACCTGAAAAGAGTCGTATTCCAGTGATGGACCCATACACGGATTCACAGATAATTCTTCAGATTATGTCCCCTGTTTTGTGTAACACATAGCTTCTCCAACCAGTGCAAGATCCAGGTTAACAGTAACTTTTATCAAGGAAAAAGATGTGTTAGTTTTGACCAAGGTGAGTTTTCAGATAGTGGGAATGTTTTTTTCGTTGATACTGTTGCGTCATGTTGCCTTAATATGCCAATGGAATTACAGCACTGGTCTCCATGGCTGCACACCTTATTAGTTATTCCAATGTGACTCCTACACAGAATAATATACTCAGCCAGCACAAAGAGGGATAGGCCAAAGCTTCTCACATCTTACTGAATTACTACTCTCTTGAAACTTCATGTGAGGAATCTTACACTCTTCATAGAAAAACACTTCTTTGATGAGAAACTTGTAAGCACAACAGAGACTATGGACATCAAAGATTAACATAAAGCTGTAGACATGAGATGTGATTTGGTTTTGTAAGTGTATCTTTATTGAGATTACTAGAATGATATTTCTGGAGTATATTTTCTAGACAGAAAGGTTTGCAATATGCAAAAGATGCAGTTCTGTGATAATTCTTCAATACTTCTTTCCTGATTTGAAGTTTACCTAGACAGATTGGAACACTTCACCTGAAGAAAGGCATGAGACTTGGCAAAGACATGATACATGATTGATGTAGGCAACAACAGCAGCATGACATATGACAGGAGTACCATGAGAGGGCATGGAACAGGGAACAGACAATGGTTCACTGACTTTTCTGACACAATCACAAGGGCATCAAATGAAAGCTGGAGGTGGAAAAGTACAGACTGGATGAGAAAAGCTACTATCTTCATTCTACTTGCACCTAAAGTTGTGGAACTTGCTGCTGTTACTTCTCAGGGATGTTTCCATGGGCTCAAAAATGCAGTGAAAATGTCAGTAAAAATGCAGTGGAAATGTCAGTAAAAATGCAGTGAAAACGTCAGTAAAAATGCAGCCCAAAGTTTTGATTATGGAGCCCAAGTGATTATGGCTGTTCTCATATTTTCAGATGCTTGTAAAATCTGTGCCCGTACTGAGAAAGGTAACTGAGGGCACAAGGTTTTGTTTTGGTTCATCACTGTTTTCAGACATGTCTAGATAGTGATTATCAGAAAGAATGGATGAATGAAGCTCCAGCTGACTTTGAGAAGTGTTGCATATATTCTTCTTGAATCAAAATGAGGTCCAACATACCATAATAATATATTGAGGTTGAATTTTTGTTTGGAGTTTAGTTTTTACCTTTTTCCTTAATGCTAGGCAGGTTAGCTAACAATTTTTAGTTAAAACTGGTCTTTGAACACTGGGTAAAAAAATGGGAGTTTCAGGTGTTTCGACATCTAATATTTTAAAAAGTGTAAGTGGAAATTTATTGCCTTAATCATGGTGAAAATGGGAGTATTTTGGTCCTCGAATTTCTCTCTGGTATCCAATGGATCTTGTAGGCAGCCTGAGATGTGAACTTTTGCTTCTACAGCCAAACTCCCTCAGGCTGACTTCTGTTATTGTGCATTATAGACCTCTGGCTTCCACTGTAAATAATTTCCATGAACTTAGAGGTGATAATGTGGTGAACTTTGGGATTGCTCAGTAAGAGTCCTGTTTAGAAGAGGTTGCTTTATGGAGTACCTGCATTGCAACCCCTTTAGCTTGATGCCTTCTGCACAGAAATAGTTGGATCTCATCTGAGATTTGTCTAACGATTCATAATTCCTGTGAATATTTTTAATTTGAATATTTTCTCTCTTTTTTTTTTTTGTTGTTTTATTATATTCAGTGTAAAGATTTCTTGCACGTGCCATTATTTCCTAAAACAGTAGGCAGACTCACAGTAATATTGTGTCTTACTGCATTTAATTTAGTAGAGGAGAGCTGAGACAGAAGTGATTACTGGCTCCTTTAGCCAAATTTCTGCTACTGTGAGATGAATATATTTTCTTCTGTCTTTTTCCTATACCTTAAGAATATGAGGTTTATTTAAGGTAAAAGCAATGTCAGGAGCCCACAAAATCAAAGCAGTGATTTATCAAATGTGATTAATCACAATTAAAAGGCTGTGAGGCATCCCTGCCCATGACAGGGGGGTTGAAACTGGATTATGTTAAGGTCCTTTCCAATCCGAGCTATTCTATGATTCCATTTTAGTAGTCTGTAACTCAGGAAACTTGAATTATCAGAAAAGAAAATTAAGTTCTATCTATTGTACGAACCTGAAAAACTGAAAGAAATTATCACATCTGAAAAAATGTACCTTCATAAAACAATTTGGAATTAACAGATGATCCCCACAAATTATACTGTAGCACATATATAAAAAATTACATTAAATATGAAATTAGGCATGTTTAAGTTTTTTGTGTATAATTATATTTTTGAGGTTGGCAGTGTTGTTTAGAACAAAATTTTTCAGAGGTATATTTTAATTACACCTAGAATTACCCTATCCATCTAATGCTGTTGGTTATCTTTTCCTTTGGAAGACTTCTTCATAGCAGATCTCCCTATAAGTAAATGCTTATTTTGTCAAATAAATACTTCAATGAATGTTACTCAATCAATAGTAAATAAAGCATCAGTCTTCACAGAGACAATACTCATAATCTTCCTCTCTAGCTATAATTTAAACTGACTGTGGACTATGGATGAAATGACATGCTGATTCACAGTGAAATTACTCTTGACCTTAGAAATATGGTTGTAAAACTGCATTTTAAATCTGTGAAGCATTTTCATTGCATTTTTTTTTAATAAAGCGTTGATGATAGAACATCTTATATATTGCAATTTAGGAGACAGGATTCAGTATGAATCCAGTAGAAAGAATTAGAAGAATTTTTGCTTTAGAAAAATAATCATCTGGTGAAGCCAGTTTTATTTCTTCCACAGTATTTAAATAAATGGTAGCCAGATGGCAGTTCACATCTTTCCAGGAACATCCAGAATCAAAATTTCTATTGATATCAATAGCATTTAGTGCAATAAAACAGCTCTCCTCTTCTAATTTCCACATGAAGCAAAATAACATTTAGCTCTTGAATTATCATCAAGTCTGATGTGAGTCACTTTTGAGGATGTATCTGGAGTTTGGAGTCATGTTTTAGACTTTCCAGCACTGGACTGAGTACATCATTTGAAGTTTGAGAGTTGTTGAAGATGTGGAATGTGCCAGTAGAATGTGTTAGTATCAAAATGTTTATTATAACAAGCCAGAAATGGGAATTATTGCAGCCCAGATAAAGACAGAAAGTTGGTGTTCTGCTGAAACAGTTCCTCCTTAAAAGACCAATGAAGTATCTAGTGTCACTGGTCTTGCTTTATTTCAAAGTTCTGTGTGTGTGCACAGCTGCATAAAGCTACACACATGTACAACTGAGGATGCAAATAGATCTACACATTCAAATACATTTATATGCTAAACATGGACATTGTGTGTTCATTTCATACTCCTTTCTCCTAATCATCTTGCTTCCTCACTTTCTGTATGTTTCTTTCTTGACAGAGGCTTTATTTTTCCCCTGTGAGATATTCTAATTATTTTCTGAAAAATCTGGAAAAATCAAAAGCTGTCATAAACCCTACACTCTATGAGATGATCAGACATTCTAGTGCCTAAGATCAGTGCTGAGGACAAATTCAACACTGGGTACAGTTGCTCATATGGAAATAAATGGACCAAATAGTTCCATGCTCTAACAAAATCAGGTTTTTTTTGTTATTTTCTCGTTTCAGCCCAATGCCCAATACTCCACATTCAATCATGAGTCATAACAAATGTGAGTTTGGTTACACAGTAAATGACGATGATGGTTATGGTTGTTATTTTAGGCTTTTCCTTTTTTTTCAGTATGATTCTGACAATTACAATAATTCAGCAATTTACTTCAAACTTTAAGGAATCTTTGGAGAGGAAAAGTAACCTTTAACATAGAAATGCTAGAGGAGAACACAAGTCACACAGTGGCATTATGATACACTTGTAGAGATCAGATTTTTAAAGGGCATTAGGTTCACGCAATGGTGAGGTTAAGCTCTAACCTACAGGGAATTCAGTAAACTAGTGAAAATATAGATCAGCTATTCAGTACTACTTTCGTGCTGTGGAGATACACACCAAATTGTGCATAGAGCTATAAAACCAACATACTGCATCAAACGTTTCTTACCAGTCATGTAGATAAGAGCATCATAAATCTGAGTTTGAAAGGTAACGAAATGGCATAAATGATATATCACTTAAACTGTTTCAGCACTGTTAAGAACATGAAAAAATGCCTGACAGAAGAACTGAAGGTTAGGTAACGCTCTCAAATGAACAACTAGAGTTGCCATGAAGTATTCACAGTTGTGAAGAACTGTTCACTTGTGCTGGGGCTGAGGACAAGTCACTTATCTTCTCCAGTGTCAACTCTTTGTCCACAGCATGGAGTTATTGAGACTGCTTGCATTCTAAAACTGCCTGCAGAAATGGCAATGGAACCATATTCCAATGAAATCAAAACATAGTAGAAATTTTAGGATTATCTGTAAATATTATTTGAGAAAAGCAAGGAAAAAGCACTGTTAGAAAGCCTAAAAACCAGACCATATCTATACATGCTAATTTTTCTACATCTTGATTAAATGTTTGGACTTGGGGTTTGAAGCAATTTTTAAGCTTTTAAGTGGTGTCAGAATATTTGCTCTGTGCTTTTGATTTTCTGTTTTTAGACTCTCTTAGGATCAGGACAAAAACCAAATGGACCACTGACAAGACCTTCATGTCTTCATGGCCAGTCTCTCATTGTTAAAGATTATTTACCTGGAAACTTCATTCACCACTTTTTTAGCACAATGGCATTAAAAAAGCACATAGATTTTGAGGAATGGTATTAACTTATATGCCTGCATGGGTTTTTTTTTCAGAGGTCTAGGAGAAGAAAGACTTTGGTCGCATTTCTTCGATGTATTAAATGCCCCTGTACCCAACTGCAGAATGAGATCCTTTGTACCAGTATTGATCTTAGCACATAACTAGTCCCATGTGTCAAGAAACCTTGCAAGACTGCAATCTCAAACTTGGGACTTTAACAACTAAATAAATATGATAGGGTAGGGTTTTCTATTCCTTTTTCTAAGTTTTTCAGTAGATCTCTATTCAAATTTTGAGCTGTATTATATATTCCATAAGGCATTTTCACTGCCTGTATTCTGTATGCAGGCCTTCATCTTGCTGGTATTTGAAGCATAAACTATGTCTGGAAAATGCACTTTAGGATTAATAGACATTTCTACCTGCATTATTTCCCATAAATAAAAATTTCTTTGGCAGAAACTGAGCAAAATGTTCTTTTAGAGAGAATTTCATAAATGATTTTCTTTACAGGTAAGATGAATCAGGAAATAGATAAACCAGAATATTCAGAGTTAAGACCAAAAACAATACAATCAAGTTATTTAAAGCAGTGATTTTTAGCCCAACACCTAATGACCTTTAGAAATTAGTGAGTTAGTCTGAAGGGCTCTGCAAGAAGTAATTAACAAAAGAAAGTCCTCTGTGTGACATGTAAGATTCGTTATATGGTGATATGCACCTTAAAAATAATTAGGGACCAGAAATTGCAAAAGTTTGAAAACCTATGATTAAAAACAAAAGAAAATTAATACCAAAGCTTTAAAACAATCTTAAGTCTGTTCTATGGTGATAGAAGAATACAGATGTACAAGTATTAATATGAATTTACAGAATGCCACTTATTTTGACAAGAATGAATATATCTTTTCAGAAATAGCATTTGTACCACCACATAGTGAACTTTGCACTTCTCTCTATTTTCTTCCAAGAACAGTGGGAACCTAAAGTGGGTTCATCATTTAATGTGCTTTTTCCCACTAAGAGCTGACTAGCTAAGTAACTAATTAACTAAATACTTTAAGGTGTGTTGGCTTTTTCTTAATTTATATGAAATTATTAAGCATGCAGTACCTAATGATAGCAGTGTCTCTATGGAACTGAAGCAAACGCAGTACAAGGCATAGATCAAAGCTGAATTATCTGACGAGATGTACTCCTAGAGAGTTAACAACCTTCCAGTGTTGTGTGGTATCAGAGGCAGACAAAGGTCTTGCTTTAATCTCATGCTGATATTTAGAGAGTGTTTCAAGTCAGCAATACACAAACTTGAGCACTATTGAAAATAGGTACCCGATTGTCTTGAGAAGTGATTCAGAGCATTCAGAATTCTGTGTTGTTTTATTGGTATTGGGAATACTACTAATTCTAGATTAATGAAACTATTATCTTTCCAGTGGAGATAAAGGGAAGTAACTTCTAAAACCTACTCAAAACCAAACCTTTTAAATACCATGTCACGGTGGTTTTTTTTCCTGGTTGCAGGCTTACATCTCACATTGACACTAACAAATGCTGCAGATGGGCTCTTTGAGAGCACAGCTATCTATTCAGGCAAAAACTCGGGAGGTGTGTTAGAACCACGTTATGTTCACGGTAAAGCTGTTTAAGAGCTTCACAGACAATTAATTAAGCATGAACTGAAAAAAGGAAAGTATTTGAAGACCTGAAAATAAATTGAGCACAAAACTCAGTAGATTTCAATCTAATCTCTTGCAAGTCTAACTCTGAGTGCTCACAGTGCAAAGATGCACATCATCGTCATACATTTCTGATGTAGAATGTTTTGTTTGAGTAAAAGAAAGAATTTGAATGTAAAATAATGAAAATAATGACCTTTCAAAGACAACTAGTCTATTCCTCTGCTCTCTGAAGCTTGCCCCTGTAAATTCTCTAGACATACCGCTTCAATAAAGATGAGAAGATTGTTTTTTCAGTCAGACCTTTTGAGAATGTGAGCTAATCCATGTTAAACTGCCATGAAAATTTAAAAGTAACCACTAAAATAAGTCATGTTGGCACTCTATGATATTTTTGTACATGCTGTCTCCCATTTTCTGCTCCTGCATTCTGACATATGTGTGGACAATTATGTCAACAGCTCAGTTTCCTGTTCAAAACATACACGTTTTATAGATGTGTTTTATACACATAATGTCTTCAGAAAGGTGGGTCACTTCATTAGGTATCCTAAATCAGCTTTCCAAACAAACTGGCTTGGATTCTTTTAGTATTGACTGTGGATACAATTTTAACTTCTAGCAAAAATTAGGAGTTCCTTTTAGAAAGTTTGTTTGGTGACAGGGCCAGGAGACCCTCTTGGGTGGATAATGAGCTGCTGAGGAAAATTCAAAGGAAAAAAAGAGGCTTATAAAAGGTGGGAGCAAGGACAGGCTGCCTGGGAAGAAAACAGAGATGTTGTGCGGGAAGTTAGGGACCAGGTTAAGAAGGCTAAGGCCCAGTTAGTATTAAACTAAGCTAGGGATGTTAAAGGTAACAGGAAGGGATTCTATAGGTACATTGCAAATAAAAGACAGGCTAGGGACAATGTGAGGCCTCTCCAGAAGCTATCGGGAGAACTGGCTACCCTGGATTTGGAGGAGGCTGAGGTTCTTAATGACTTCTTTGCCTC
>JAOEHY010027087.1:0-13066 GCA_025447955.1 Psilopsiagon aurifrons | reverse complement strand
GCACAAGTCCAGGTAGATGACATCAACTGCTCTACCCCTGTCCATCAGTTCCGTAGCCCCATCCTAGAAGGCCACCAAATTGGTCAGGCAGGATTTCCCCTTAGTGAAGCCATGCTGCTGTCACCAAGTACCTTGCTGTTTTTCATGTGCCTCAGCATGTCTTGTAGGAGAATCTGCTCCAAGATTTTGCCATGCACAGAGGCGAGGCTGAATGGTCTGTAATTCCCTGAGTCATCCATTTTCTCCTTCTTGAAACTGGGGTTTTATTTCCCTTTTTCCATTCTTTTGAAACTTCACCTGACTGCCAAGATTTTTCAAATATGATGGACAGTGGCTCAGCAACTTCATTTGCAGCTCCTTCAGGACCCGCAGATGAATTTCATTCGGTCCAATGGACTTGTGCATGTCCAGGGTTCTTAAGACGGTCTCGAACCAGATCCTTTCCTACAGTTGGCCTAAGGTCTTCATTCTCACAGTCCCTGTGTCTGCCTTCCAAGACTTGGGTGGTGTTGTCAGAACATTTGCCAGTGAAGACTGAGGCAAAGAAGTCCTCAGCCTGCTTCTCCAAATCCAGGATAGCCAGTTCTCCTCAGAGCTTCCTGAGAGGTCACATATTGTCCCTTGTCTTTTATTTGCAATGTACCTATAGACTCCTCTGAAATTAGCAGGAGCTGAAGAAATAGCCAAAACATACTGCATAGATGGTAAAAACTCTTAGAAGGCATAGGTTTACTGAGCATATCTAAGTTGAGATGGCTTGATGAATATATCATGAGCTGACAGCCTAAGTAGCTTATCTCTGTGTCACTAGTGAGTTACTTATCTGTTAACTCCCGCACTCTGTAGAGGGGTTTCATGTGTTTCCCTCTGTCTTTGTTAATGTTCCACACTCATTGCTGGAGTATTCAGTTTGTCCAAACTTGATCCACTTTTACTCTACTGACATTAATTTATTCCTGTAGGTCATTAGCACCTTTGCACGTGTAGATGATCTGTTTTCTTCTCCCTCTGCAGGTAAACCAGTTTCTAGGGGACATGGAGATGTTTAGTCCAGCACATATACATGATCTGACATGTAGTGGTGCTCAGTGGCTGTAACCCATGAAATCTAGCAGTGGAGATAGTGAACTGGATGTCTGTTCTGAGATGTCCTAGGCAAGGCAGCAGCAACAGGTGGTCAAAATAAGCCAAAATAAAGCAATGTAGGCACTCACCAACCAATGTAGATGACCTTTAAAGGTCCCTTCCAACCCAAACTACTTAATGATTTTATGATGTGAGATGGCCTTTCTTTGTGCTACCTCATCCTTCTTCCTTAAACTGCTCATAACCTACTGTATCACTCATCAGCCCATCTCAAAACCTGCCTTTCCTCTTGATTTAGACTTCAGTTCTTGATTCTCCCACCCACGTCTGTGTTAATTTTCCTCCCTCATGTTGAACTGAGAGCAGATCAAGGGCTGTCATTCTGCTCAGCTTAATCTCTGAGCAGAAAATGCACAGAAAGAACAATTCCAGAAACTCACTGATTAGTCAGCGGAACCACAGTCTTGGTAACTGCCAGGAAGAAAACACCTATAGAACTGCACCCACACATGCCAAGCAAAGACAGTAGCCACAAACAGATCCTGTAACCACAAAACTTTTCAGTCCTGCAGGTAAAGTTTGAGTTGTGGCAGTCTCAAAACAGCTACGTAATTTTCTCAGCATCATGTTAAGCAGTGCCGTAAAAGAGGGCTGCAAAGCTATAGCTGTGTCTGTAACAGGCTGTAGTGAATGCACTTGCCTGGGTGTCTTTAAATTTGATGCCCCAATCTCACCTCCTGCACCTCCATACACTGCCTGGAGCAGGGCGGGATGACAGCAGAAGTATCCATGAATATGACAAATGTTAAAGACTTCTAACAAAGTTCATATTTGTTTTGTGTAGATAACCAGGATCCATACAGTAATTTTTTGTCATGTATTCTACATTAAAGCTGATATCCTCCAGTAAATACGAGCAGTGGAGTATTTTATAGAGCTGGTTGATAGCTTCAGAAAGGAAGCTGAAGGGCACATTGCATTTAGCATGATATGCCTCACAAAAGTCCTGGCAAGGAGAAGAATTAAACTGAATGAGGTATCTGGCCAGAGATGTTTCTGAGGCATCCATGTGCTGCATGGAAAAGTGCTGGATTTCAACACATGCACAGTTTTATAGAACATTCAAGCACAGGCATCACCAACCTCTCTTTAAAGAGCACATTCATGTTGAATCCTCATGAGGGATTTATGTGCCTTCCCTTTTAATAATGCACAACCTTGTAGCTTGTGCAGTCTCTAGGAAACACTGGCAACCTGCAGTCAGGAGAAGCAAGGGATATTTTGGAGACATCTATTTTCACACATTTTTCTGCTCCTGTTCATGCTCCCCATACAGCTTCTCCCGTATGAAACTCTAACTATGTGTATATTGCATATATTGATACTATGTGTATATTGCATAGCACATGTGTACATTCTAAAGACATATTTACATGTACTCACAAGCTCATACACACGTGTGCACAGACATGATATGAAATGATATGATATATGATATGATATGATATTAGTATAATATAGTTATACATTTTCCTTGTCAGAATCAGTATTGGACTTTTTGTGGTGCAGGGTCTTGGCTTATTGCATTGATCTGTGGTGTCATTTGTAAAATAAAAGCACATAATCACCTAGACCATCATACCTCATCATACCTCATCTATCAACTCTCCTTTTCACGTGTAAGGAACTTAATGATCATAGATATACAGGATATGTAGGGGATATCTAAAGTTATTGCATGTATGAATGTATGTCCATATAAACTGACAGATCTCCAACTGATATACTGATAAATAAACCAATACTTCTTTGTAGATGCCACTAAATCTCTCTTGATTTACAGCTGCAGAGCGTCTCGTCTGTGATATAGTATGATGTACACAAGCCACAATAGCATGATGCATCATTAGTTAACATTTTAGATGTAACTGTATAAACAGAGTGGCAAAACTGGCTAACAAAAGCTGGACACTACTAGCCTACTATAAATTCTGTATATGACCAGCAGTGCCCTACTTTTGGCATTTTTACTGGTATTTCTATCATTCCATCTGTGAAGCTGACTTACCATGAGCCCAATCAGAAGTTCAGACTGAAAAGAAAATAACATTCCTCAGGCTGGATCCATTGTTTAAAAGAAACTCTCATGATGCATATCCAGTGCTCACTTTGACCAGTGATAGATGAATGCAGTGTTTGTTATTCATACAGACAGAGATTAAATATTATCTCTTTTATATTCAGTCCATGTAATTCAAGGAATGAAATTCTGTTTGGGAATAGAAGATAACATTTCATGAACAGGTTGATTAGACAAGAGGAAGATAGCGAAACATAGCAGCTGTCTGAAAGCACACAGAAAGTTCAGAAGGTTAAACATGTTGAGCCCCTATTTTCTTGCAAATAGGATTATAGACAAAGATAAACAGAAAGCAATTTTCTCACTATGTGTGGCTGTAAAAGTTAACGCCCTAATGCCCTATGATGTGCCTTGTTGCAATCTCAGAAACCAGGAACCATAAGTCCACAATACTTGTAAAGGATCTCAGCAGAGTACTGCAAGCTCAAAGCTGGGCAGCATTGTAGACACCTTCAAATTTCATAGTAGAATAAGGAAGTTAAACAGGAGATTAATGCCAGAGCTAAAAGGCAAAATGAGCAGGTACTTAGAAATGTCTTGGAGACCAACCATGCTTCAGTGCAGCTGTACTGTATTAGTGATGAAAGACTTCAAAGGCTTTATGTGACAGAAGGAAACAGAACTTGACCAAAAGATGCTGGATTAGCAATTCCATAAGCAGTAGTCAGAATTCAGGGCCACACAATCTGACTCAATAAACAAAGCAGAACATAAAACCACCTCTGAAAATCATGACTCCTGCCCTGGATTCATTTTATATGCACCTGTAGATGTGAATTATCTACAAGTATTACATCAATGTCAAGACCAGGACCATAGCTGGTAAATGCTAACTAGCATCTGCCTTGAGTATGGTCTCCACCCTCAGAGAACACAGGGAAAGAGAAAAAGTCAATTTTTGTTTTCTGTGAGGAGAAAAGGCAAAAGGGTCATACTGTATATGTGCAATTTATTGTATACAAAAGCAACTGCAACCAATAAAGCAATGATGGACCTAATTAGTTCTAATGGAGGCTCTAAAGGTGCTTCATTTCCTTTCACCAGTAAACATTCAGATAAGCAGCACCAAGCTGAACCAGGCACCTATAGACACAGGCTTGTTTCTACCTAGGTGGAAGCTATCCATGCTAATGTGTTGGTGTTCATTCCATCACCACAAAAAAGCCAAAATCGTACTGTATCTGTTAATGGTGTCCTCAAGAAATCACAAACACAGTGGAAAAGGAAGTAACCAATTTACAAACCTTTTCCATGTACCAAGCCTGGAGAGTTCATGAGTAGAACAACTCGTGACCTTCCAGTTCTGTGAGAATTACAGAGGTACAAGTCCATAAATCTGATAAACACTGCAGCCCCCTGGAAATGGAAGGCAAATGTCAAAAAGATAAAGAAGATGTAGTTGGGTGGATTTAATAACTGGGGTGAGGGAGCCTCCTGTGCAAATGCTACATGGGGGTTGTACCACTGGCATTGTAAGAACCTGAAATTCTCCAGTGAAACAGGGAAGATTCATTCCAATTTTACTTGGGTTGAGATTATCCTCATCACAGACAGGATTCTGTGCACTTCCCCTCAGGCACTGCACTACAGGTTCAACAAAGGGGCAAAGTCACAGGCATTGGTTCCCTGCCCACCTCACTCTCACCACAGCAAAGTTGCTTATACTAGACTGTCATCACAGGTTCATCAACATCTGAAGGAATATTTACCGCTGATATGGATGCATAAGGCGAGTTTAAACCAATCTCCATAAAACTGGAGCTGGCTATACGGAGGTGAGTGCAGGAAATTATGTAAATCTTTCACTCAGATGAACTCCTGGAAGATTTACATGGAGCATTGATCTCACAGGAAAACTTCAGTTCCCTCTTTTATGCTACAGAATCATAGAATAGTTAGGGTTGAAAAAGGCCTTAAGATCATCCAGTTCAACCCCTCTGCCATGGGCAGGGACACCTCACACTAAACCATGCCACCCAAGGCTCCATCCAACCTGGCCTTGAACACTGCCAGCGATGGAGCATTCACAATTTCCCTCGGCAACCCATTCCAGTGCCTCACCATCCTTACAGTAAAGAACTTCTTCCATATATCCAATCTAAACATCCCCTGTTTAAGTTTTAATCCGTTACCCCTTGTCCTATCACTGCAGTCCCTAATGAAGAGTCCCTCCCCAGCATCCCTATAGGCCCCCTTCAGATACTGGAAGGCTGCTATGAGGTCTCCACGCAGCCTTCTCCTCTCCAGGCTCAACAGCCCCAACTTTCTCATCCTATCTTCATACGGGAGGTGCTGCAGTCCCCTGATCATCCTCGTGGCCCTCACGCGGCAAAACAAAAAGCATGAAGGTTTCAATGCCAGGCTAGACGGGGCTTTGAATAAACTGGACCAGTGAAAGGTGTTCCTGCATGTGGCAGGGGGTTGAACTGCATAAGGTCTCTTCCAACCCAAACCATTCTATGGTTCTATGCTCAAATAATCCAAACTTTTAAAGCCAGGGCAACAAGGTTATCTGTAGAGCTCAGACATAACAGGCAGAAGTGAGAAAAATGTGCTTTCACATTTGAAATAAGGAGAAAGATTGATGGTTTCAGCAACCTCCATGACCTGTGCAAGCTCAGACAGATCAATGGTGCTGGAGACCAACTACAGTACTTGACACTAGCAGTCTACGAGCATAATGACTTTCTGAACAACATGGCACATTCGCATTTCCCAGTATCTTCCTTGAGATGAAAATGATTAGTGAAACCCTGGCAACAAAACTAGTGCATTAGCTGTGCTCATTCCAAACTATAGAACAGTTCCTTGAATTATGACTGGAGTGAGCGCAGCTCAAGTGTTAATGTGAAAGAAGGTAAGAGTTCATTTGGTTTTATCCATTCTTGGGAGGAGGGGTAATGTTATAGGGGCAAAATGCCAACTTTCATGTTTAAAGTGAGTTTTAAAGTTTCAGTGCTTAATGATGCAGAAGCTGCATATAAAAAAGCTGGCCTCACATCTTTCAGATCATGTCTTTGAGTAAGACAGGCTAGGGACCATTCTCTGGTCCTAGGAAGTAGAATAAGTGGTATTATAGAGTCTATATCCATGCATCTAATTCCCCCATTCCAAGCCCCTAACCCCAGCACAAGATCTTGAAGCCTGCAACAACTGGTCTATGTTGGCCTCAAATCACGCCAGAGCAATCTGCTGGTGACCACTGATTGGTGTAGGCAAAAGCCACGCTAAGAAGCATGCTAAACGTTTAGAGTATGGGTGTCTGCAGGACAGAGCACAGCCCTGTCTGTGTCATGACGCTGTTTCTCTTCTGAGCATCGTGGTAGCTTTGGAGCCACTTCAAGCTGTGATGACATTACAAGGAAATCAGGTTAGGGTTCATTCACTACATGATATTTGAGGCCTCTACAGAATGACTGTGGGCCAGCGCCAGAAGACTAGCGGAAGTATCTTGGGACCTGATTCTTGACTGCAGGATGGCACCTGGGTCTTATTGAAACTTAGTAGAGTCATTACCAGGGTTATCAGGATTAGTCAGTTGTTTGGTGGAGCAGAGCCTCCACCCTTGTTATTTCCTGTGTTTTGTATAATAGAAATTGCTCCCTACGTGCACAAGCACGTACATATCCGTACACACCAGCCACATGTGGTGATGCAGCTAAGTAATTCAGCATATTCTGCTGTGTTATACTGGAACTCTGATCATTTCAGGAGCTCTTTTAAAGAAATTTCTGGATAAGGACACAAGCATTGACATGCAATCACTAGACCTGCAAATATTTAATTCACATTGATTTTTTTGTGTTCATATTTCCAGAAAAAAATACAAAGTTTGCTTCAGCTAAGCAGATGGCTATAAAATTTAGCAGAACTATGTACAGTATTTTGTAACATCACTGATAATGTCTACATATAAAAGGAACTAGTTAGCAGAAGGTAGTTTCTTGTATTTGATCAGAAGTTCCCTGAATCAAATGCAATGATCTATTTGCCTTTGTAGGACAGATTTTTTGCTTTGGGAAAAGTTTTGATTTAAAATTAGTCCTTGATTTAGGGAATCTGAAATGAATGCTACAAAAGGAAGTATCAGTGCTTGTACAGCCTCATTTCAACAATGCTGGGGAAGGGAGCTGAATAAGGCTGTTCTTGTAGATTCCTTCTTTCCAGGAAAAGAGAATATTATACTTTAGTGTGATTACTGACATCCTGAGTGAACCTCCAATTGAAGTAAGTTGTCCAGGAATGTGTAGAACAAATAAATGTTATTACCTTCAGCAAATGAAGCAGAAAGCATATTTTAGATAACCCAGATTATAACAACATGCACAGAAGCAGTTGCCTGTTTCCTAACATGCCATGGGTACCAGCTCACTATTTGTAAACAGAATCATTCCAGTTGCTTATTCAGATAGTACCTAATCCTAGTACCTAATCCACATGTGCCATTTCTTGCATAACCATCAGCTTATTCGCAAGCCAAGGTTGCTGGAATGCATAGCATTTTATTTCACTTGCCGTTTCTTTTAGGAAATGTTCTGTTCTTGAAAATGGAAAGGAGTCCATTTAATGATTAACCATCAAAATAGATTCCCACTTTATAATCTCCTAGGGAAAGGGCAAATCACTTTGACCAGTGTACTTTCAGAACAGCTCATTTCAAGAAAGGAGAATAATAAAGAGAATTCTAATACTGCCATAGAAAATACAACCTGGAATATTTTATAGAAAGCCTCTGTTGTGTCAGAAATCCTTCTGCCCTCTGTATTTCAGGATATATCGCTTCCTACACAACAGCAGCTCTTTGCCTCCAGCAATTCCCTTCATAGTTGTTTCAGTACTGGGAAACCTTGCCTGGTGAGATTGGTTTTCTTCCTCTAGGACATTTTGATATAGGAGTGTTGTTTTATGCATCTTTATTTCAATAAATAAAGCTGATTGTTGCTGTGTTTGCTTTTCTGGTTTCAGTATTTTTACTGTGCATAACAGATGGAGCTGCTAGCAAACCAGAGAGATAAGGTTGCTTAACATTTTTCATGATAAATCTCTGTGTTCAGTTGCTTATATCTCATTTTATCCACTTGGGCTAAAGCAATTCATGCTTGCTTCTTGCCCCAGATTGTTTTTTTTTTTCCTTGGTTTTCAGAAAAAAACTATTCTGTCATTTTCAAAAAAGAAATTAATGTATTTCCTAGTGTTAATTTTTGTTTCTTGGGGCTGTTGAATCTGGGACAAAGGTGTTGCATTTTAGTAGGAAGGTTGTGTTGAAGTGAGTTAACAGGTTCACAATTTTTAATCCATGTGCCAATCTCACAAACCATAAAACCACTGTGAACAATGCATGAGCCTTCCTTATGTAGCACTGCCTTTTGAGCTCCTTGGTTTTAGAAAAATTCATTTAAAGAAATAACTGTGAACTAGTACGACCACCAAAAATACATACCAGAAACTTTCACATCCTTCCTCTGGAAGTTTCAGCTAGTATAGATAGGCTCGCACACACTCATGGAGCAGAAGTACGGTGTTATTGTATAAAGATATGCAGACCCAAAGATTTCAGTCAAAATGTTTCCTCCTCTGAAATAGTTGGAATACTTTCCTGTTGACTTTGCTGGGAAAAGCATTGTTTCCTTGGTGAAGCTCTCTGCAACCTTCATTTTAAGTAAAGTTATGCGTCTCAGGCTGCTCCTACGCAGAAAATGCAGCTCTTGCTTTCCCTGCTACCACATCCTCTGCACACACACCCATGTGGCGGCAGCTTCTGCTCTTTGCTCAGCCATTTTCAGGCCCACACGGGCACTTGGATGTTTGAGAATTGCTCACTGCAGGAGCAACTCTTTTCCACACCGTTCAGCTGAGCACCTTTAGCACTGTCTGATGAGAAAGCTTCCCTGGGCTGTCCCTGAACAGCATGCACTGCGGTAGTGCCTGGGACATTAGCTATACATGATATACATTTCTCTTGGAAATGAAGCTCCCCACAGGGAATGATCGCTTTAATAATGCCTTCCAAAAAAAGTAAACTAATCAATTAAGATTTGTCAAGCAATTACAAGAACTGGTCTGCACAACTGAAATGAATCAATTAAAATAATTAGCCTTATAGTTAGTGCGTCTGCCTAATTGTACAAACATTTACCATGTGCATTTTCAAGCTAAACTTAACTCCCTTCCACATGGAAACTCCTCCAGTGTAGGAGATTGTACAGAGTTCACATGTTTAATATATGTCAATATATTTTCAAGGACATTTACATAATATATGCAAATGTATTGAAGAGTCTTAGCTGCTGTAAAATCCCATCCTTAACATCCAAATCACACACAGCAATGTGTTGTGGGTGTTGTGGGGTTTTTGTTTCAACTGACCAGCTCCTCCACCAGTTTAACTAAATTAGTGAGGTTGCTGAAATACGCTCCACGTGGAGCCCTGCTCTGGGCCTGCTCAGGCACTGAAGCGAAGGCAGAATGCAGCTTGATTATTAAATGTAGTGATTCAATGGAGAGACACTAAAATTAGAAATCTACAGTCCTCAGTGCTTGCCATTTAACTTCCAGTTAGAAGACGAAGTGTTGGTCTTAGCCTATAAAATCTTGGATTGTTTGGGCTTGGTAAAGAAGGGAAGTGTTATTCTCCTCATAACAAACAGGCAGATTAATGCCCAGAGATCCAGGAAAATATGCAAGATTAATTATATTATATGAACTAAAAGGGATACTGGACTCCAGGCAGGCTACTATGCTTCCACCTCCTATACTCCAAGAACTGCTGTAAAATATATTATTAGCACATAATTTTTTCGTTTCTTTAGAGCATGAGTATTATATGTTTGAATTTCCAGCACTGAGTCAGCCCTTAATAGTCATGGCACAGTGTCACAGGAACATACAAGTATAGAACAGAATCCTGGAATCATTTAGGTTGGAAAAAACCTCGAAGATCATCAAGTCCGATCATTAACCTAGCACTGCTGAGTCTACCACTAAACCATATCCTTAAGTAGCACATCTACACTATACCTCCAGGGATTCAACCATTTTCCTAGTCAGCCTGTTCCAATGAAGAAATATTTCCTAATATCCAATCTAAGCTTCCTCTGGCACAACCTGAAGCTGTTTTCTCTCATCCTATCACTTGTCACTTGGGAAAAGAGACCAACACCCAGCTAGCTACAACCTCTCCAGGTGCAGGGTCAGATAGGAGCACCTCATCCTGTCTTCACACAAAATTCCATTCAGGGAGTCAAAACTGTGCAAACAAACCTGCCCAACTGCCCCCAAGGCACTCACCTTTCTCAGTGTATAATGGCCAAACTCTCAACCTCACTTTCAGACCTGTGTGTATTTTCTGCTATTGCCCTTGATCAGTTGGTCTCTATGATGGAAAGACTGCTACTAAGTAATTAAGGAGAACAAAAATATTCCAAATGGAAATCAAAAACTTCAAAATTCCCTGAGACATTTCCCAAATCTCAGACCTTTCAGTAAAACACCTTTTCCCCCCTTTCATTGGTGTTGTATGTGTGCTGAGAGCGATCAAGAAGAGAAAGCAGCTATCCCAGATGCCCTGAAGAGTGCCCGCCCACTGGGAAGAGAGCTGAGGTACTGGCCCTTCCCCAGGCCCTTTCCCTTCATGAACAACCTGCTTCTGGGGACACCGGCTGAAGCTCCTGCAGGAAATAACCCCCTGCTGCAGTGTGGAGCCCTCTCCAGACTGCGGGATCTCTCTAGGGACCAACTGTGACCATTTCTGCTGTACTACAAAGGCAGTGCAGAACCTTTCTGAATAACACAGGGGAAGTGCAGCTGCTTATGGAACAGGCATTTGCATCTGGATTCAGCTCTACATGAAAGCTGGGGTAAACACCATTTGGCTGGGGAGAAGTGAAGCTTGAGTCCTGCAGCAGCTCTGGTCCTCACCTGTAGCCAGGAGGCAGCTGCAGCTGTGTGGTCAGAGAGTGAGCAGGAACCAGCAGCATCAGAGAAGTGGGGGAAGCAGTTAGGAAGCACTGAGACCAAGGAAACAGTAATGAAATGTGGCTGTAGTTCCAGGCTGCAAAAATGCCACAAATCAGGTACATTTGTATGAATTCTTTACACCAAACTGCACTCAGTTACCCACACAGGAACAGCCATGACTTGTACTGTTTCCAGCTTACATAGCATCAGTCACAGATTCCTTATTACACAAAGTTATTTTCCTTATCGTATCTGCCACAGACGATAAAACTAAACAAATGGGTGAATATAATTCATTCACTGTTTTATGAACCTGAGTCCCACAGAGACAGTAGGAGACAGCAATGCAAACTGCAGTGATGATAAAATTGAGGGACAAAAAGCAACACAAGATCACAGTGCTACCAGGTTATAAGGATTTATTCTAAGAAACCGAATGTGCCCTGGGATTGATGTTGCTTCCCTCCTTTCTGAGTTCATTATCCTTACTGTAAAGCATTTACCTATAAACATCAAACCAAGGCACCATGATTTCAAGCGAACACCCATGGATCAGCTCAGGGCTGGAAATGCATATGGATTTGTTTAAGGGTTTGGAAGGTTTCGGACTGTCAAGGTCAGTGATTCCTTTTAAATGAAAAGCATTGTTTGCTCTTTCTTTGGAAACTGTAATGATGCAATACATGTACATGCATTACAATTTTTTCCCTCTGTATTGTTCCACCTGTTTTGGTGCTCTGTAATGTAAAAGAGCAATCCAAAACTATCAGGAAGACTGAAGTCTTGCTGCCTAGTTGAGATAATTTTTAACGTAGCCTTGACTTTGCACAAAAGCAGTGTCAGCAAACATAGTTGAATTACATAGACATGATTCAGGTTGGTATTTTCAATGTGAAAAACAGGAGAAAGAAGGGAAAGTACCATACAGTGCTCAGGCAGAAATCACGGATGCTGTGAAATGCCAAGAAAGCAAGCTCAGTGTGTAACTGCCTTGAGGACATCGGGAATACCCAGACTTGCCCTCAAGACATTCGAAAATACAAGCTAATGCCTTTCAGGATTAGTTTTTAAACACAAAATGATGCAAATGTGGGGGTTTTATCCGCAGTGTACCAGATTGTTAGTATTGCATATGCCAAAACATGCTTTGGCCACAATCCGATGACAAAGCCTTGTCGGATAGATACTGATCAGTCTGGGGAGCTGAAGTGGCACAGAAGAGATTTAAAAATAAGGGTGTCTGTTCTCTGAGTCATAAACAAAGCATTCATTAACTGTTGCCAGCACATAATTCTCTCCATCCCCTCTCCTGCATTGCAATCAGATGGGAGGAAGGCATATTTTGGGGAAACAAGTTATGCTTTTATTAGTCATCAGCAACAGGTCTTAATTAAACATAACACTGCTGGAGATACTGTTAAAAAAGCCTCCACCACCCCTTCATACTCTGGACTACTGAAAGGGTGTAAGTCTGTGATTATATTTAGTACGGTCCCCCCAAGTGTGCCAGAGACTTTATGGCTCATCACCAAGAGACCAAATTGTCATCATACGTTCCCCAAAGGTGCCATGAGCAGGTTTCCTATATGAGTTTTGCCACTGCTTGAAAGCCCAACAGGGTTTCCATATGCTGAGGAGAAGTTCTGCAGCTGATGGGAGACTGGAGAGCAGGAAGGAGTATAGTGACATGGCAGAAGAATGTCACTCACGAAAAGAAACTTCTGCTGTTTCCACACATTTAGATTAGGCTTTGGTTATTTAACCTTTGTTTAAAAAGTCATTATAGCTTCTTTAATAGGAAGCACATTGTCGTGGTTTAAGCCATAAATCAGCCACGCAGTTTGTTCACTCACTTCCCCCTTTTTCTTCCCTCTCCTCCTGGAG
>JAOEHY010027086.1:0-14113 GCA_025447955.1 Psilopsiagon aurifrons | reverse complement strand
AAACATTGGTGTTATCAGCACTGTTCTCAGGCCACAAGTCAAAAACACAGTGCTGCACCAACTACTAAGGAGAAAAAAGACTGCTACTGCTGAACCCATGACACCAGCTAATACAATAAATATTAGCTAAAGTCAAGACTATGGGGAAAAAGTACCTTCCATCTTGTGCTCTGCTAAATTATTAATTAATAAGGGAAAAATAAGCACTTATATTAACTAAATAGTTGTATATAGCATTTTTCCATTTGTCAACAATAGATAATATATACCTACAGCACAGAATATTTTTAAGCACACATAATTATCAGACAACTAGGAAATTTATTTCATTTTGAAGACTTTTAGACGTCTGGGTCTTGAAGCTGTGTAAGTGAGTTTTCAATTTCAAAGCTTCACCTACAAAAGTAATAGAGGATAAAGAGGAAATTATGTCTGTATTTCATGGCATGGAGCAGAAGAAATCCAAATAACATTTTAGTTACATAAGCATCATATCATAGAATGAATGCTCTAGCAACACCTTTGACAGCTCTGTAGTCAGGGGAGTGTGACCAGGCTGAGCTTGGTAGGGTTTATTAGCACAAGTGTGACCCTGTGCTTATTTAGTGATACTGTTTTTAAGACCTATCGTAGATTCTTTTCTCTGAGATAGAAAGCTGTCCTGCTGTACTGTGTATACAGATCTTCTGCTTGGTTATCCTTTTGTGTTGCATAGCAATTTTTACTGTTAAAGAGTCCCTTAGAATCTAAACTGCTTTTGAAGGCAATGAGCAAAAGTCATAAATTGTTCTACTGCTTTCAGAGTATTTATTCTCCTAATGAAAGGAAAATTTCCACTTGCTTCAGACAAAATATCTTTTTTCCCACGGTATTACCAGCCTTCTTCAGAAACTTCTTTAGTGACTGAGAAAGAAAGAGCAGTTTCACAAAGGACCTCTTTTCTTATTTCATTTCCTATTGCACACAGGCTGTTTATTTTATTCTCCAGACTGCCAGTTTGATCACAAAATTGCAACTATTTTGTATTTCCCTGCTCACTTGGACCTTCACTCGTTGTCTTTTTTTTTTTTTTTTTTTAATAAAACCTAGAAAGAAATGAAATACTGAAATGGAATACCAAGTAGTAGATGCTGAAAACAATTCAGAAAGGTCATTCTGTCTAATTTTAAGGTCATCATCCACTTCTTCCAGCAGGAATCATCTCTTTATTATTTATACCAGTTACAGGTATAAATCTCTTCCATCTTTATTTTTTTGAAAGATAGAAATAGTGTCTCAGTTTTGTCAAAGAGATTGCTTCCTTATTTTCTTACTTTTATCTCCAATCCCCCCAAATAGTGATCTCACATCAAATACTAAGTTTTAGACGTAAACATTCGACATTAGGCCAAGTTTAAAAAAAAAAAATAAAAAAAATATTCTGTAATCCTCAGTTCCGTATCTGTATCTTCAACTTACATCTTCAGGTGACAGAAAAATGATTCTATCCATCCTCTCATATTTTAAAAACATGCCATTAGTGAGTTAAAAATGGAGAGAGGTAAGAACATATCTGTGACATCTGGGTAATATTCTGATTGCTTCAATTGCTAATCCTGCCTGCACTGTGTGCTGAATAGACAAAATCTTTTTATTGCCTCACTGTTTGCTACATAGGTATGAATTTATAATGACCTTGCAAAGTCTTCATCTTTCAACCTTCGGAAATATAATTGAAAGACAAGGGAATGCCTTTCTTTTCATTACCGTGAAAAGTAGTGAAAGGCAAGCATGTTTCTGTTCAAATGCAGGCTCAACTTCGAGATCTCACAGTGAATATACTGTCATTTCCAAAGGGTGCAGCAGTGAATCTGGCTTGCTTGGCCTTTTTAGCTGACTTAAAAGGTCAGGCTGCCTGGTTATGATAGACAGTACCACCAAATTGTCTAAGTGATCAAGAAAAGAGATGTCAAATCTACCTCACTATGCTGAAAAGCAATTCTCCAACTAAACATTAAACTTCAAATAACAATTTTTGTAATGTATTTAACAGGTATTTTTTTCATATCTAGCAGACATTTGAGTAGCTTTTTTTCCCACCGTTAATGGTGCATCCCATCCTTCTCAGGTCATTCTTTGATTAGTAGAGAATTCTTCCAATACATTTATTTACCATTTTACAGAAACATTAATTCAAATTCTCTCTTGCTCTGAGAGCATGAAGAATCCACACATTCTCACAGATCTATTTGACAGATACATTTGCAGTCCTAGGAACAAGATGTGTTATGTTTATCTTTCCATTGCTCTCCTCATAAAAGCAGAAGATAAATCAAGCTGGAAAGAACCTCAGAATGTTGAAAACCCCTAAGGGCAGAGGCTGTGTAAGATCTCCAGGCAGTCTGTTGGGGAAGTGAAAAATAAATGCTTTATGGAAATGCAGAACAATCTGTTGCAAAACCCAAGAAAGATTTGGATGCAATCTATCTTGAATAAAAAAAAAAATCTTTCTGGAAAAGACAGTCTTACATTTTCATTTAAATCAATCTTGAGGCATATATTTTTCCCTCTCCAAAACCTTCCAAGGATGAAATCTTAATTTCTAATTTATGCATAGAGGTTTGAAGAATATTCTTGTACTTCTAATTTCTTTATCTGAAAGAATTACAATTTCAACACAATTTCCAAGCAAGGAGTTTGACTATGGGTAAGCATAACATTATGGTGTTTGGCAAGTAAAATGGCTGTAGTAGAAATGGTCCTCATGTACTCAGTATCCCTTTAAGTTGCTAAATCCAACAACGTGACTCTCCATCTTGAGTATTAACCCAGTGTACTATTGCTAGTTGCTTGAGATATCAAGCTGCAGATATGCATCCTTCAGTTGCTTCACTGAAAAACAAAGGTGAAATGATATGCATGAGGTTAGTAACAGTGTACCACATGCTGTAAACACTGAAGCATCTTCAAGGAAAGACATGAACAACCTATAAATACCCCTCCCAAGTTATTAGTGTAATAAGAAGAATTAGCCTCATTCCAAGCAATTAAAATGGCCTAGCTAAAATCCTGAATGATTCATCTGTCTCTGTAACTCATGAATATAGGATTGCAAATTCTAGAGGGACCCAGGTAAGCAGCAGTAATTTTTTATTTATTTATTTATTTAATATTTTGATTTCATCATCACAGAACCATGGAATAGTTTGATTTGGAATGGACCTTAAAGATCTTCTAGTCCCAATCCCCCTGCCACCTTCTACTAAACGAGGTTGCTCAAAGTTGTGTTCATCCTGGCCTTGAACACTTCCAGTGATGGGGCAGATACAACTTCTCTGGGCAACCTGTTCCAGTGCCTCACCACTCTCACAGTAAAGAATTTCTTAGTAATAACTAATATAAATCTACCCTCTTTTAGCTTAAAGCCATTTTCCCTGGTCTTGTCACTACATGCACTTGTAAGAAGTTCCCCTCCAGATATCTTGTAGGCCTCCTTCAGGTATTGGAAGGCTGCTCTAAGGTCTCCCAGATCTTTCTCTTCTCCAGGCTGAACAAACCCAAATTTCTCAGACTGTCTTCATAGGAGAGGTGCTCCAGTCCTCTGATCATCTTTGTGGCTTCCTCTGCTCTCACTCCAACAGGTCCAAGTCTTTCTTATGCTGGGGACGCCAGACCTGAATATATTACTCCAGGTGGGGCTTCTCAAGAGTGGAGTAGAGGGAGAGAATCACCTCCCTCAACCTGCAGGTTGCACTTCTTTTGATGAAGCCCAAGATACAGTTGCCTTTTTTCCCATTTTTTTTTCACGCTGTTCATGTAAGAAAACCTGCAAAGATACTTTTAACAAGTCTTTTCCAAAGCAACTCACAAATATAAAACTGAATACATTCAGAACACCAAGCAAGATCAGTCTTTGCAACAGTTTAAACTCCATTTCTCTATTTCTAGCTTTGCCTGAATGGGAGATGTCTCTTATATTGATTTATACTTTGGTGAAGTCCAGTTAGAGAAAAGGCCACATCTTCCTAGTTCTTTTTCAACACACTTAAGTTTACACTTTAAAAGTGATGTTGCATATAATCATATCGTTGAAAAAAAATATTTACAATCCATTAAAACAGTTTTAGAATGACACTAAACATTCTTCAAGTCTTCTTTGAACAGTGGTTGCTGATTGCTGAGTTTCCTGCTTCTCTAAGATTAACCACAATCAGCACTTGTGCTCATTGCTTAGAAGGTGGACTGAGAAAGATCAGCATTTTTTCCAGTAAGCCATCAAGGTTTTCCTTCTTAAATACTAGATAAGAAGCTTTAATTTGAATCACAAATGTAAAGTTCAGTAGACTTTGTTGCAGTACATATTGGTATTCAGTGTTCTAAATGTCAGTACACAATGACAGAGTATCAAATATGTTGAATCATATCACTGAAAGCCAGGAGACAGAGCAATTTTCAGCTTTCCAAGTCCAATTTATGTTTATAAATGGAAAGCTCAGTTTGAGCCCTACTTAACAGAACAGACAATGCTAGCATGAGGTTAGATTTTTATATGAGCCTGCTTATTTATCTCTAATTATATGCTAATCAATTTGATTTCTCATTTAAACTCAAATTAGGCTGTTTCCATGTAATAATCAACCTCACATTGAAGCAACAAAGCAGCTTTATATTTACCACATCAGCAGGGTTTAATTGCACATTTGGACAATGAAAATGAAGATGGATTCAGTTTCATTGTCCTTACAATGCAGCAGTATGCAATGCATTTTACTTTGAGCTGACACATTTATGGTGGAGATATCAAACTGTAACATCCACATATTTGCCAACATATTACCAAGCTCATATTATTTTCTAAATGATACACACTGGCTGTGCTTTGCATATTTTCCACCACTTAAAAAAAATTATATTAAAAGTATTACTTTGGTACAGCATTGGTCAAAATGATAAAATTAGGAAAAGATTTCTTTGCAAAAAAAGATGGTTCATCCAAACTGAATATGAGCAACACAGACTTAGTAAAAAAATCTTTGCCTTTTATTGACCTGTATGAATTAACCAGGAAGCAAGACCAGCTTCTTACTACTACTTTTTAAGGTTACTCCGTGATTCCATTATCTAAGGTAGACAAACTCAAAAAAAATCCTTCTGAGAAAGATCTGCAAGTGAAAATTTCTCCCCTTTTGGATATGTTTTATGCAAAAGTTTAGCACAATTATCTTTTGAGCTATGTGCTATAGAATTTGTTTGCAATATTTTTCCTGATAATACAACCTTTCTCATAGCAACTGCACCTTCCAGAAAGCAACCATTTGATGATAAAGCTTTTCCAAATGCACAGTACCCTGAGACATGATCACCTTTAATTGCAAGCTAAAACCAGAAAACTCGCTTATGTTTTCTCTGCAGCTCAAATCTGAATGGAAATATGCATAACTTTAAAACTGTTGACCTGCCTTCTCTTTGTAACCTGAGGCTAAAAAGTTGTTCAGGAAGTATGCCCCAAAGCAACTACATATTTCAGAGAAGGCAAGTTTAAAAAGAAATTTGTTGAAAAACTTGAATGAAAAATGCAGCAAATTGTACTGATACTATCCATATGGTGTATATGACAAATCATGTATGCAGTACAATGACCAGGAAAGTGGCAGAAAAACTTTACATATGAATTTTCTATATTTTTGTGTTCCAAGAAGAACAAAGAGACAGAAAGTTTTCCAAGGAAAAAAATTAATTCAATTTTCAATACTACTTTCAATTCACAATTCATACCTACAGTTTGAAATTTCAGATTTAATAGGTCAGACCATGGGAATATGGCTCAAAGCTCAACACCATGTTTTATTATATATATGAATATTAGGCTGCAATAATTAAAATATGGCAACCTTATCTAATCTTCAACCAAAACACCTTTGAATAAAATAACTTGTCCGAGATTTTTACTGTCCCTTTTGTATTTCTTGATGCTGAGTTTTCTTGAGTTTTCTTCATTTACCTATGTTTTCCTTTGTATTATTGCTTGGTGTAACTCATGTTACCTTCTTAACACAGAACCTACTGTTTTATGAAGTGTTGTGAAATATTTCAAGTGGTTTCAATTGATTTCACTGTATGCAGGGGAAAAAAAAAAAAAGAAAAAAAAAAAAAGCAAGCAAGCAAGTTACTGTTTGTCCATGAATGATTTAGCTGCTTTACAAAGGCAGGCTAGTCTAGATTTCTATTAGCCCATATAGGTGCTGTCATTAGGATTTTTTCCTTGTGGACGTGAGAGAGCTCTCAAACAATTCCAAATTAAAAATTATTCCACTGTACTGATGAGGCAATGAGTTTATAAAGTTAATGTTGCAGCAAAACAGCATATGGAAATTACTAAAACCTTTCAGTTCAGCCACCTAGGAGAAGGAGCAAAGTTTTCATGTGCCTTGCAGAAACAAAGTGAGAAGAGAATCACTGTATGTTACAGTTGCTGAAACCTTCATCTAATTGCCCCTATTTTAGTACTATTTAAGATATATAAGCACATTAATGATTATGCAGATTTTCATGAGCTGTCAAAACATGCCAGGTCAGTCATCCTATACTTCAATTGGGCTGAAGGACAGGGGTAAACCAGTTGATGTCATCTACCTGGACTTGTACAAAGCATTTGACACTGTCCAACATGGCATCCTTGTCCTTAAGTTGGAGAGACATCAATTTGATAGGGGGACCACTCGGTGGATAAATAACTGGCTGGATGGCAACATGCAAGTTGTGGTCAATGGCTCAATGTCCAGCTGGAGGCCAGTAACAAGTGGTGTCCCTCAGGGATTGGTGTTGGGACCAGTCTTGTTCAACACCTTTGCCTGTGACATGGACAGTGGGATTGAGTGTGCCCTCAGCAAGTTTGCTGATGACACCAAGTTTGGTGGTTCGGTCTATACACTGGAGGGAAGGAATGCCATCCAGAGGGACCTTGACGTGCTTGTGAGGTGGGCTGATGCCAACCTGATGAAGTTCACCATGCCAAGTGCAAGGTCCTACCCCTGGGTCGGAGCAATCCAGGCACAGCTGCAGGTTGGACAGAGAAGAGATTGAGAACAGCCCTGCAGAGAAGGACTGGGGCTGTTGGTCGATGAGAAAATGAATATGAGCTGGCAGTGTGCACTTGCAGCCCAGAAAGCCAACTGTATCCTGGGCTGCATCAAAAGGAGAGTGACTAGCAGTCCATGGGAGGTGATCCTGCCCCTCTACTCTGCTCTCGTGAGACCTCACTTGGAGTATTGTTTGCAGTTCTGGTGTCCTCAACATAAAAAGAACATGGAAGTGTTGGAAGAAGTCCAGAGGAGGGCCACGAAAATGCTCAGGAGACTGGAGCACCTCCCATATGAAGATAGGCTGAGAAAATTGTGGCTGTTCAGCTTGCAGAAGCGAAGGCTGCGTGGAGACCTCATAGCAGCCTTCCTATATCTGAAGGGAGCCTATAGGGATGCTGGGGACAGACTCCTCATTAGGGACTGTAGTGAGAGGACAGGAGGTAACAGGTTCAAACTTAAACAGGGGAAGTTTAGATTGGATATGAGGAAGAAATTCTTTACTGTTTGGGTGGTGAGGCACTGGAATGGGTTGCCCAGGGAAGTTGTGAATGCTTCATCGCTGGCGGTGTTTAAGGCCAGGCTGGACATAGCCTTGAGTGATATGGTTTAGTGGGAGGTGTCCCTGCCCATGGCGGGGGGGGGTGGAACTAAATGGTCTTAAGATCCTTTCCAACCCTAACTATTCTCTGATTCTGTTCTATTTTCCTTTCTATTTTAAATAGCTTCACTGAAGATAAGAAAAGGAGAAAACAAACCCAAGAAACATTTGAAAGAAAATAGTGAAATATATGGAAGAGGAAGCCTGGGAAGGATGGAGGCCATAATGTGGTCTTTCAGTCTCCTAACAGTAACACTTTCCTGGGAACAGTGCAGTTGGCTAAGTTAATGTTCACCTGCACCTTTGTTAGCCTGTGACAAGTAAGAAAAGTTATAAATCAGAATTTCTTTTATGTTTTTGTTGTACTTTAAGCTTTTTTAATACTTTAATAAATAAAACATGTTTTAGAATATCTAACAAGATATTTTTGAAAGTAAAGCCTTCTTATTTTCTAATGGTAACAATTTCATGCTGTATGTCTAGAACATTGTCTTCAAGAGAAATCCCTAAGCACTTCTTGCAAAACTGTTTCATTTAGAACTCCTACTGTTTACTCAGACATGGCCTTGGAATATATTGAGTTTGATATTTGAACAGAGAAAGCAGCAATATGTTACATTTACAGAAGAAGGGAAGAGTGACTTCTTCCCCTTAAATTTCTAAGATGATTTAAGTGGACAGTAAGTAATTAATTGCTAATCTGTAATTCAGCCAAAGGAATGGAACTATTTCTTGCTCACCAGAAAAAATAAGAAAACCCAATAGAATTACCATGGTGTCTTTCAAGACAACTGGCCAGGATGTGAAATTTAATTCACGTTCAGTAGATTTGGTGGCCAGAATTTAAAATACTAATCCTTACTACTTGTTACTTTTTTTCATATTCTAAATATAATGTAAACCAGGTGCTTTCATGACTGTAACAGCCACAGAAACAATTGGTCTTGGCTGCCTGAAAGAGCATCTTTGTCAACAGTAAGGGCTACTACATTTCTGTTCAAAACATGATGTTTTTCTCTGTTATGCAGAGAAACCGTTCTATGGCCTAGAAGTCTGTGCTGAGTAATAACAACAGACTGCTATCTCAAAAAATCTCTGTGCCAATCTTGGCTTTGTAACTGGCCATCAATTGTTTGGCAAGATAATCCCTTCCCTTTTTGCTAGTGAATTGCTGTGGTATGTTCCTAGGTTGTTTGTTTCTTTTAAAAGAGTTCTCAAGTCCTTTCCTTTGTAGTTATAAGCATTGCTCTTCTGAGAATCTCACTGCAAAAACAATAGCTTTTATTAGCCAAAATTAATGATTAATCCACAACAATATAGTCTTTGTTGGTTTTGAGAACTATTTTGAACATTATGTTCATATAGACTGTGATGCTTTCCCATGTGAAATTGCAGTGCTTGTCTCTGTCAGAAATATGCGTGTTAGACACTTGAAAATGATGCCTTTAAGATGTGGAGATCCAGTTAAACTTGTTCTGTGATTGCCAGCCTGTGGGATAGGAAAAACTTCTGAGGAAGATCTTAGATAGTGAATAGCTATGCTGGCTATTAGCAGAAAAGAAGCTTTGGATGAAGATTGCCAAAAGTACATGGCAAGTTTCTTGACTGGCAAAATGATAACATTTCTTTGAAGCAATGTGAAACACTAAAAATATTGAGGTAACTGTCATGCTGTGAAGGTTAGAATTCAAGAAAATTGTTCACTTATTCACTCTTATTTACTGTGGGGATGACAGCACTGGAACAAGAGAGATTGTGAAGTCTTCCTCCTTGGAAATAGTCAAAAGCTCTCTGGACATGGTCCTGAGCACGTCTCTAGGTGGCCCTCCTTGAGCAGGGGTATTGGACCAGATGAGTTTCCAAGATTCCTTTCAACTTCAACCATTCTGTGATTCTGTGGTTCCTAGTTCTGTTGATTCTAACCATAACATTGATCAGATGACTTCTTGAAAGTACAGATTTCATTAATATGCACCCACTTTTTAGCTTAGGGTTACTGATAGTTTTGGATCTTTCACTGATTTCCATCTGATGAAATAGAGAAAGAGAATAAGGACAAATATAGGAAATGAATGGTCTTTGACTAAATGCAGCTCGCATACAGACTTTAATTGAATAGACCTTAATTCTGTCCCCGATATTGATTTCCTGGGATCACAACCAAACCCTTCAAATCGAACTGCACTTCAGTTTCCCAAACTATGAAATGGCTCAAGAGCCATGTAGTAATAATATTGCCCATTCATAAAATTTCATATGAAATTATGAACTTTGATCCTCAGTTAGGGATGAATAATATTAAACTATTAATGGAAATTACAGTGGAAGAACCAACCCTTTTCTCTGAAGTTTGTATGTTGAAGAACTCTACTATGCACAATAACTTTTGAGAATATTATGGGGGAGAAATTTTTCTATGGATAGAAATCCGCCATGGGCATTACTTATAAAAGGAAGTGAATAGCTAACAGCAGCAGACTAAATTGTGAATTGAAATGTTAGAAAACTATGGGAATTAGTGTATACGAGAGTACTGGTGATTTTATAATGATGCCATCAAGTAGTGTTTTGGTGAAGTTACAACATACTCTTGTAAATTTGTCTAAGTATGCTAATGGTTAAAGTATATTCAGCTGCTACTAGCACAGATTCATATAATTTCAAGATAATGGAATTTTTGAGGTTGGAGACAACTTGAGGAGGTCAGTTAATCCAACCTCCAACCTCCCCTGCTCACACAAGGTAACCCAGAGCCAGTTACCCAGAACTGTATCCAGGTGGCTTTTAAATACCTCCAAGGAGAAAGACTCCACAGCTACTCTAGGCAACCTGTTCCAGTGCTTGGTCATCCTCACAGTAAAAAAGCATTCCCTAACATTCAGACGGAACCTCCTGTATGTTGTGGTTTAAGCTGATAGGCAGCTAAACACCATACAGCTGCTTGCTCACTGCCTACCCAACAGCAGATGGCAAATCCCACTCAATCTGTGGGTTGAAATAAAGACAGTTTAATAGGACAAATAGGGAAAGGAAGCTAATAGCAGTAATGATAAAAGAATTAGAATATGCAAAACAAGTGATGCACAATGTAATTGCTCACCACCCACTGACACACAGACAGTTCCTGAGCAGCAGCCCCCGGCCAGTTTTCCCTTTAGTTTATATACTGAGCATGACACCATAATATGGAATATCCTTTTGGCCAGTTTGAGTCAGCTGTCCTAGTTGTGTCTCCTTCCAGCTTCTTGTGCTTCCCAGCCTACTCAAAGGTGGGGTGGTGTAACAAGCTGAATGATCCTTGACTGAGTGTAAACACTGCTTGGCGATGACTAAAACATCAGTGTGTTGTCAGTATTAGTCTCATCCTAAATGCAAAACACAACACTACAGCTGCTAGTAGGAAGAAAATTAACTCTATCTCAGCTGAAACCAGGACACTGTGTTTCAGTTTCTACCTCTTGTCTTGGTACTGGACACCTCTGAAAAGAGCCTAGCTCCCTCCTCAATGTGTTTTCCCTTCAGCTGTTTATCTGCAATTGCAAGATCTCCTGGAACCTTCTCTTCTCCAGGTTGAACAGTCCCAGATGTCTTAGCCTTTCCTTGTACGAGAGATCCTTCAGTCTTTTAGTCATATTCATGGTCCTTTGTTGAACAATTTCCAGTAGCTCCATGTGTCCAATGTGAGTTATTTAAGTAATATATTTTTTCCGAGTATGCTAATTCTTATTCCTAGTGCATTAACCCTTTACTCCAGTGTCAGTAATTTTCAAGGTCATTTTTGCATTAAACAATGATATGTATGACTGTAAAATATAATGAGATTATTAAATGAGGTGGTGTGGGTTTATCTACAACATACCATGTCAACCAATGTAATATTATTTTTGAAAGGATAACTGGTATCCTGGAAATTGAAAGCCATCAGACAGTAAGAACATATTCCAGTAGCTTTCCAGTTCTATCAAAGTTACACTGATGAAGTCATTATTCTCTGAACTCTCTTTTTTCCTTATGAAGCGTCTGATGGCCCTCCAGCTCTTTGGAGCCCTCCAGGTTTTGTTTGTACAGGCATTCTCTGTAAATAATCCAGCATGGTAGGGCAGGAAATCCATCATAAAAGTGGTAGATGCAAACAAAGACATTTGAAATACCAACTCTTCTTCTTCTATCTGAGAATGATAATAAAATTCCCCATAGATTCCCTGCTAAATCTTTTGTCAGGCTGAATAGATGGCCCTGAGGAAAACTTATAGAAGGTATGTATAAAGTTGCAATTACTGTTTTTTAAAGAATGTATGTGTTTACAGGACAGTGCAGTGAAAAATTGAGTTTATAATAAATTGCAGTGTTTCAAAGCTGTATGTCATGTCTCAGAAGCAGAGGGAAGCACCCTTCACGGCATATAAAGACAACAGGCAGCAAAAGGAGGACACCAGGTAAGTATATTAACAAGCTTGTTTATTTGCCTGGCTAGATTTGTATATTTTTGCTAAAACTAAACTAAAAATGAAAGACCATTGCTTTTGACTTTTAGCTGATGTTTTCTTCTGAATTCCTGGTTTCAGAAAGTGTTATCAGTTCACAGTCACTTTCTGTTAATAAGTACTCAAAAATGTAAGAGAACGGCTTGGCTTTCCTTAAACTTCAGCATCTTTTACGGCAGTGAATTTTTAGCTATTTCGAATTTTTAATTTTTATCAGTGTAATTTCTCCTATAGAACTATGATGTTTTTCTGCAGTAAAACTAGTGAAATATATTAATATTTTTATGACTTCTGTTATAAAAGCTGCTGACAGATAATAGTGTCTCTCTGATGAAGTAAATACTGACCTTTGATTTCAGTTACCTACTCTACTACTGTGTTACAGACACAGATTTTAAATGGGAAAGTGTGCACGCAGATCTTTACCTTGTTTATTTTCATTTACTAAGGTTGTCTGTCTTACTGTTTACAAAAACAATTGAAGGAAGGTATTTTGAATAAAATTTTATATAGTGAGAGTGTCTCTTTTTATGTTTTACTCCTGTGAACATATCCTTTTTTCTTTCCTGCAGCTGTATGATGTTTCTAGTTTCAGGGGTTTTTTTTGCACTAAGAACTGCAGGTTTTGTCCCTTTTTAGTGCGCTGGCAGACTGTTCTGTTTAATAAATACCCTCTGGATGGTTTCCCAGAAAAGCACAATCTAAAATTATTGTTACAAACAATTCTAATGTAAAGTGCCTGGCTCTTTCTTGTAACTAATAATGATGATGTTTCCTTATGCTACACTGAACTCAAACTATTAAATTTATTCCATAGTTTTTTTTCATGATGCTCATTTCTGAAGCCAGCACGATAGCTTTATTCCCTTCTCACAAACTGTCAGCATTTCATATCCTGCAACATGAGACTTATTCTACATATTTAGCATTTTTCTAGCTTTAGATTCATATATATGCTTATGTTGCTTTAAGTACTTGGCTCATTTCCAGTCTTTAGTCAGGAACTTTTTAAAAACTACTTCATGGTTAAACTGCCCAAGGTGGTAATACTGTTCTGAAAGTATTACCTTTGTCAGCATCATATCACTGAGGAAGAGAAAAGGACTAACATGCTAATCTAAAACATTGATTCTGTATTTTTTCCAATTTTTCTGACTGAATTTTATAGAAGATAATACAATATGATAAATCCCCATGTTATTCTTGAAATCTGGTTACTAAAGGTATAGCAGCATAAAAAATTTCCCTTTTTCTCTTTCCCTCATTTCCAACACATTTATGCATAATCAATACAGCATTTATCGCTGTGATTTCCTTTACTTACCATTCCCATCTTAACATAACAAAATTATCAAAAAAATCTAGAGCAGTTGATGTCATCTACCTGGACTTGTGCAAAGCATTTGACACTTTCTCACATGACATCCTTGTCTCTAAGCTGGAGAGACATCAATTTGATAGGTGGACCACTCGGAGGATAAAGAACTGTCTGCATGGCCACATGCAAAGACTTATGGTCAATGGCTCAATGTCCCGCTGGAGACCAGTAACAAGAGGTGTCCTTCGGGGATTGGTGTTGGGACCAGTCTTGTTCAACATCTTTGTGGGTGACATGGACAGTGAGGTTGAGTGTGCCCTCAGCAAGTTTGCCGATGACACCAAGCTGGGTTGTTCGGTTGATACACTGGAGGGAAGGAATGCCGTCCAGAGGGACCTTGACACACTTGTGCGGTGGGCTGATGCCAACCTGATGAAGTTCAACCATGCCAAGTGCAAGGTCCTACCCCTGGGTCAGAGCAATCTGAGGCACAGCTGCAGGTTAGACAGAGAAGAGATTGAGAGCAGCCCTGCGGGGGGCTGCCCAGGGAAGTTGTGAAAGCTCCATTGATGGCGGTGTTCAAGGCCGGGCTGGACATAGCCTTGGGTGGCATGGTTTAGTGGGAGGTGTCCCTGCCCATGGCAGGGGGGTT
>JAOEHY010027084.1:0-18295 GCA_025447955.1 Psilopsiagon aurifrons | reverse complement strand
GGCCAGACCAAAATGTACTAAGCAGTAACTAAAACATTGGTGTTATCAGCGCTGTTCTCAGGCCACAAGTCAAAACCCCAGCGCTGCACCAAATATTAAAAAGGAGAAAAATGACTGCTACTGCTGAACCCATGACAAAGGCTTAATGTAAATATATTTGATGGTGAAAGCGGTACATTTTTAGTCTGTTTGATTCTATAGGATTTAATTCAACCTTACCATTTGTTGGTGCTTAGGAAACAGGAATTAAAAAACAACACAAGCCCCCTAAAATGATATGATCTTAGAAGAATTCTGTGGACATATTTTCATATGGCAGCATATATTAAATCTGTTAAAAGATACATTACTAGGCAAGATTCCATGGACAGACTTTAATAATGACAAGATGCTGCATTGTGATAGTTTTCTACTTTCATCAGTCTCTGGTGTCTTGAACAATGCATTTTTATAGTGCCATGTTAGTCAGTCTCACAAACACTTTTTAGTGACCAGTGTCTGAGGCTACATCAGAAACTTTCCCTAGAAGTTACAGGTACTAGAGTTTGCTCAGCCCTGTTCTCTGAAGGCCTTGTATACGTTTTCTGTATCTTGGATTCATTATTGTATTTTTAGATCAGTATTTCTAATCATTGTTTTCTAGCAAGCTTATACATGAAAAAACTGTGTTTGGAAAGCAAAATATGCCTTGATTTTCAAATAACACACCGAAAAGTATACTGAAGTTTGAACTGAAAACAGACAAGAGAAAAAATCCTCATAATACACTGCTACTGTAAATTGTATTATTAAAAATCACAAAAAAAGGAAGAATTTGTGCATTAAGTGCTGAAAACCTATGTCAGTTATTTTATGGGAGCAACCCTTAAAACCAAACCCCACATAATTTATCATATTTCACTTGTGCCTAAATGTGTCGGCCCCTGGGTAAACTTTTTGGACTACTCTACTGATTGTTCATGTTGGGATTTGTTGGGTAGTTCCCAAATTTCTAAAGAAATAGCATGTTTTATTTTTCCTCTGTAGAAAACAAATAACAAGAAAATGGGAAGGAACTGGTATGTGACTTATCTATTCCTGACGTGAAGATAGGATGCAAGTTGGAGGTATACACAAATAGAAGATCTGGTCTCATACAGAAAGAAATTTTTGCTTATCTTAGCAAAGTGATTGCATATGTATTTTTATGACCTTGTCCTGGCACTACTTTTTGTACCTTGATGAACAGCAATGATTAGTATGTTCTCTCAGCTTGGTATCAGTGAAAAAGAACATGTGATAACCTAAATATGTGTGCGAATGTGTATGTGTGTGTGCATTTGCATCCTGTCTGTTCAGCTATCTCTATGTGTGAGCATGTTCATGTGTGCACCTAAATAATAAATTTGTATAAAAATGCTTAGGATGGTTAATTACAGGTAATACCAAAAAATTTTCTCCCCCCAGAATCTGAGTGCTTATATCCATATCCTGCATCTAAAAAGATATTCCAATTATAATAAACAAAATCTACAATAAATTTGTCTCTCTGTCATATCTCTCCTCTTCTAAAAAAAAAAAAAAGAAAAAGAGGTTTGTGCCTGTGAATGTAAATAAATGGTTAACAGCACATAATTCTTCAAGAAAAAAAACCTTGTTTCACATCATTGAATAGAGCACCATGAGAACGAGACCTCTGGGCAGAAAAAATCAAAGGTTAGTTTTCATGCATATCCAGTTTAGAGTCCTTTATGGTTTTATAGAAGCAATTCTAGCTCTTCTAGGACATATTGTGTGTACGAGCAAGAAAAAAACTATTCTAAGATAGCTTCCTCAGGCATAAGTAATCCAGTTCACTCCTATTGAAGTTACATTTTAGTGGAATATCTGATGCTTGGTGTCAAAACTGCTGCTGCTGCCATTTTTGGGGTTTGTTTTTTTTTGTGTGTATTAAAAGGGCTTAGATAATTTTACAAGAAAAGAGGCCTCCATGGCTATTTGTTTTTTGAAAGTCTATGAATTTTTTCCATGAAAAGAACAAAATGTTTAATTTTCTTACTCTTGTGGCCAATATTTTGAACTCTCCTTCCATTTTTCTTATACAAATTTTTATGATGTCTTCCCTTACAAGTATCAGGAACTGATAAGGAATGCTGTCCTTATTTGTTATGCTATCAATGCAGTGTTATGTCATACACTGCCAAAGGCATTCTTTGATTGCTATCTGAACCAGATTTTATCCACATCTTCTGGGCATTTAGACCATGTCAACACTTATTTATTAATATATATCACAGTGCTCTGTGGGACTCTGATCTGTGATCATACTGCCAAGAAGCTGCTTGGAGCATGCCTTTATCACTATCTCAGCTGTTTCCCTGGATTTAATTTCCCCTCCTTTTAGATGTAATACAATATAAAAATCTCCCTCTAAAACTAGTTTTCTAGATGTGAAATTCTTCTGCCAAGCCATGACTGGTATCCACAAAAGGCAGGTTGGTTTTCAAGGGTAACTAATAAATATAGGCTCAATAAACTGCTTGGAAACCTGGGAAAATAAACTGTCTTGATGCTCTCAATATTTATTTTATAACTCTCAATTTGTAGACAAAGAATCAGAAAATGTATGTTACTGAGGGAAAGAAAAAATTGATAGAAAGAAAATCAATAATGTGTGATAAACACGTAAGTAATTTCAAATGTAACGATCAGATGAAGATTAAAATTTTGATAAACCATTTCCTAGGATTTTTCCTTAGCTATTATATTTTTTGGTAAACCTTTACAGTTGCTAAATCACAGAACCTTGTCACCTGTCCTGCTAGGTAGCAAAGTCGCATGCAGTCTACCACAAAGTAGTGTTAAATGGCTTGCTATCCACCAATGAAGAGTTGCACTTTGGTTATAGTGTTCTGCATTTTAACTTGAAGCAAGTAAACAGTCTTCATAATTGCATATAGCGCCTGTTGCACAAAGTCTTTTAAATCAGATTTTTCGAGTCTTTATGCTCTTGCACTCTGAAACTGCAGGTTTTCTCCTTGGAAGCAACTATGGACCTATCTAGTCTACCTGAATTTTCATATAAAGTGTTTTCAACTACACTGATTCTTATAAAAGGTAATTTGAAAAACTTCTTTGGTTCATTTGGTTGTTTAATTGGTTCTTGGGGTTTGGTTTTTTTTTTTTGTGTGTGTGTGTGTGTGTTTGGTTTGGTTTGAGTGTTTTGTTTGTTTTTATGTTTTTTTCCTCCCTACTGTTTTACGACACAGTGGTGTTACCCTCCTGGCTCTCCAATATTACTGAACTCTAAAACTCTTCTTTTATATCTCAACCGCTAGGCTTAAACCACTAGGTTTATCTCAGCCACAGGGGAAAACCAGAAATTCCTAATCCAGAGTTTTTCTGGTTTAGATATTTATTGTGGAGTAAGGTGAATTATACAGTGGAAGTACATATTACTCTCCATAGACTGTAAAAGGAATCTGTCTGATGAGATCAAATGCTGATGCCAACATGTTGGTCATTAAAAATTAGACAATACTGCCCAGCATGAAGAGTGGGTACTGCTGTTAGCTGCTGGCTGCTTTGGCTGCTTGGGCACAAGAGCTGGCTCATGTTAAGCAGCTGTCAGCCAAGACCTCCAGGTTCTTTTCTTCTGAGCAATTTTCCAGGCACTGTTCCACAAGCCTGTAGTATTTCATAGGGTTGTTGTGATTCAAATGCAGGACCCAGCACTTTGCCTTGCTGAACCTCATACCATTGGCCACAGCCCACTGATGCAGCCTGTCCAGATCACTATGCGGAGACTTTCTGTCCTTCAGCAAATAAACACTTCTGGCCAACTGGGCATCATCTGAGAATTTACTGAGGGTGCACTCAATCCCTTTGTATAGATCATCATTGAATATATTAAACAATACCAGCCCTAACACCAAGCTGTGAGTGATACCACTAGTAACTGGAAAGACAAGTTGAGAGAGCTTGATTTGTTCAGCCTGCAGAAGGCTCCAGGGGGGCACTGTTGCAGCCTTCCAAGTACCTAAAGGGGGCCTAAAAGAAATCTGGAGAGGGAATTTTTACAAGAGCATGCAGTGACAGGACAAGGGGAAATGGCTTTCAACTGACAGGAGATTTAGATTAGATACTAGGAAGAAATTCTTTGCTATGAGGGTGGTGAGACACTGGCACAGGATGCCCAGAGAAGCTGCGTCCCTGGAAGAGTTCAAGGCCAGGTTGGACGGGGCTTGGAGCAACCTGGTCTAGTGGAAGGTAGCTCATAGCAAGTAGGTTGGAACTAGATGATCTTTAAGGTCCTTTGGGGAAGCAGCAAGTGAGGTTTATATTGGATTATGCTCTTTTTACATTGGATTATGCTCTTTTTACATTGGATTATGCTCTTGGAGGTGGGAGTAAGCAATGCTGGAGGTGTGTGATACTCCTCTCTGGACTGGAACTGTTTCCTCAGCATTTTCTTTCTCCTCTGCCCTTAATTTCTTTGTAACTGCAAACATGAAACAAGATGGTGCTTTCTCTGTAAGATTTCATAAATATTTTAATTAAAATACAGATTTTTTTTTTTTTTCCCCAGAGGGAATATACTTATTTATCTGCAGAACAGTTCAAATTTTTGTAATACTAGTATGAACTCTTTCAGCACTACAGTTAGTGGACACTTAGATGAGTTAAACTTAAGACTTGTGTGTGAAGTTTTACTGGCCTCACCATGTTATGGTGTTTGTAGCAGTGTGGTACTGTTATGAATCTAAGCTCTGGGCAGCTTTTAACCCCACTTTACTAGCTTAATTATCTCATTTTAAAATAGGAGGACTTTTTTTTTTTTTTAATTTTTCTACCATAATGACCATGGAATAATAACTGAAGAAAAAGTTGGTGGCTTTTCTGCCCCCTGTGCTTTTGCTCTAATGTCAAGGATCCCTGCTCTGGTTAGAGCTGTATAAAAAGCAAAAGGATAGCATCAGAACCAAGAACCTGCAGAGAGCATGTATTAGACCAGAAATACATGAGTAGAATTTGCTACTGAGATGATGTGAACATACTCGTCAACACAACAGTTCTTAATTAAAAACTTCCTTAATTGCTGTGGTATGTATAAAAATAATAGTAAAAAGACTCACAGAGAAGAAAGCTTTAAAGAATTACTTAGAAAAAATGCAGAAGCTTAATGGATTTTTTATCTGCTTTCAGATACATGAGACAAAATAGGAGATAGCATGAAAGTATTTGATGATTTCAGAAGCTGAGGATGTAGACAGGTGCTGTAGTCCTCTGGGAGGGGAAATTTACTCCTCTTCCCTGTGGTGGGAACAGTAAAAGGATATCTGGGGTGCTGCAGGCTGATCACCTTCATCTTGATCCCTGGGAAGATGATAGAGCAAATAGTTCTGGAAACCATTCTGAAGAGGGCAGGAAGATGATTCAGAGTAGTCAGCATGGATTTATAAAGGAGAAATTAAGCTTGACCAACCTGATAGGACATGGGGTTAACAGGTTCAAACTTAAACAGGGGAAGTTTAGGTTAGAAAAAAGGAAGAAGTTCTTTACTGTGAGGGTGGTGAGGTGCTGGAACAGGTTGCCCAAGGAAGTTGTAAATGCTCCACCCCTGGCAGTGTTCTGGGACAGGTTGGGCGGAGTCTTGAGTGACATGGTTTAGTGTGAGCTGTGCCTGCCCATGGCAGGGGGGTTGGAAGTTGATGATCTTAAGGTCCTTTCCAACCCTAATTATTCTATGATTCTATGATTCTATGACAATGAGATCTTCTCTTTTTTGACTCGTTCAGTGAAACATGTAAAAGAAAAATATTCCAAGACTATCAGGTATTTATGTAGGAAATGCAGCAAGAAAGAAAATGCACTGAATTACAAGTTAAAGAGTCCCATCGTCCTAAGATCTGAGATGAGTACTATCATGTTTTCACAGCTTGTATTGTCCTTTGCCCTGTATTTCCTTTCCATTTAGACATAAGGTGTTCTGTGTGATGTGCAGAATGGAAATTTGTGGATCACTATTTACTACGGCACTAAGGCATTACAAAAAAAAAAAAAAAAAAAAAAATTATACTACCAACTCATTTTTCTGCCAGAAACTCTAAGTATTTAACTTACAATACTGATTTTAAAAAGAAGAGAATAAAAAGGCAAGTATTATGACATCACTATGATTTGCATGTTACTATACTTTTAAAGAAAAGGAATCAGGTTTGAGGGATATTGTAAGTGGAAACAGATCTTCCGCTTCTTCTGTCACTTATACTTTGGTTCTTCTGAGTTCTGATCTCCCTAATAACACAAGAACATGGTAAACCTCTCTACCACATGACATAACTTTGTGCAAGTGCTGAGCTGGAAGCACTGGGATTTCGTTTTCCATCCTTGCAGCCAGACAAATTCCTCACTACCATAAATGCTGTAGCCCTGTTCAGTCACATTTGGGTGACTAGAGAGTAAAACTATCTAGAAAATGGATCACTTAAAGAAAGGGACATTAGCTCTCATCTTCAGTTCATTGTCATCCCCATCACAGGGTGATGATACCTAGCAAATAACACTAACTGTGGTGTATCTAAGCAGGGCTAAGGCAAGAAAAATGTCAAGGGAATTTGTCTCTGTGATTCAAACGATTCAAATTTGTATGCCTAGTCTACTGGAGGAGTAATAATTCATTTATGTACTAATGAAGGACTTATTCAGAACAAAATTAGGTACTTCGCATAAAAAAAAAAAAAAAAAAAAAGCCTGGAATATGTCATCCATTTTTCCCAGTCTCTTGGAGAAATCACTGTTCTTTTGAGACATGAAATGTTAAATCCCAGAAGACGAGAATTTTATCTTGATTTATGGAAATACTATTGCTTTTACTACAAATACTGGTATATTTGTATTTTTGTAAAAAATTAAAAAAAGAACACATGTATGGTTGTCCATTTGACAGCATCTGAGGTGATGCAAAACAGTTTCAAACATTTAATTTTTAATTGAAGTAGCACTAGATACCATGTTTTAGATTTTTTACTGACTCATCTTCTATTTTGGGCATTATTTTTGTAATTTGTGTATTTTTTTTTTAATAAGTGAAAACAGATCTAGACCTGGGGAATACCACTCTCTAGGCATAGGAATCTTTCAGTAAAGTATTTTCATGCAGTTATCTGTAAATCTATTTATTCTGTAAACACAGAGAGATCATTAGATATATTAGCAGTTCCCTGCTCTAATGCTTAGAAACTTAGTCTGCTTTCTCCCCTCTCATATTCTCTATTGGTCCTACATAATGTTGTCAGGGTCAAAATCTTAATTTTGTCAAAATCAGTAGGACTTCTTTTTTTTATTATTATTTTTTTCATAGTCAAAAGCAGTAAAGCAGAAGTACAATAAAAACTTAAGCTATTACTATCAGACCAAAGTGCACCTCACTAACAACAGCTGATTGTTTAAAAAATAGTCATAAGCTATTTGATTTTCTGTTCACTGGAATGACTTTCTTTTTTCCTTCTTAACAAAAATTCTCTTCTTTTGATCTTATTCAGAAAGGCAGTAAGCCTTTTTTAGGACACTTGAAACCCTCAATAGATGCTGATTTTTCTACAACATCTGCTATGTTCCTATTTTTCCATGCTGAACAGACATTTTTAAAAAGTAAATGCAGAGCGAAACAGATTTTGCTAAACCTTAATTAGCATTTTTATAAAATACTTCACCCATAGAATTTAATATGAAAACTCTTCATAGCATGACTGATTTAACCCAACAGTAGAAGTCATATTATCATCTTATTTGCCTACTGGGTAGAGATCATACCCCTGATTTAAGTTTTCATATGCTTTAAAGCTAAATTTTAAACCAAAGCAAAGCTATCATTATTGCTAATCTGCTCTTGAAGTGTAGCTGTACTCATTTTTTATAGTAACATGACAGTGGAAATCTTATACTGTGGTATAAACTTGTCGTTAGAAGAGATTCTCAATAGTGAACGTCTTGTGCTGTATATAATGGAGGCTTTGTCATTCAAGAAGAAGGCCTACTGTAAGATACACTGAAATAGATAACTAATATTCATATCAAAAAACCTTGTTATGTTCCATATAAATTATTGCAATGGAAAATTATAATTACCATTAAAATTATTTTCCTTCAGAAAGGGAGGGCTTTCTAAGAATGCCATCTGTGTTAGCAAAAAGTGCCCCTAAATCTTAAAAAATACAGCACTTGGATGAATTTTTTTCTCTCCCAGTTGAAGCTGCCACTGCAATTTGAAATACATTTCTTTATTTTTTTTCTTACTATCACATGTTCCCACATTTCCTTGGAACTTATTATGATGACCAAGCTCCACCTAACATGAGAAAGGCGAATATTAGGTCTTCCTTCTCATCACAACAAAAAAAAAAATATCAGGACTGTATCTCTAGTCAGACTATATAATGAAAAGGGCTGCTTTCTAATAAGAAATATGAAGTACTATAGAGCTCCACAGTGGTCAAATGAGATGCCACTGAATCATCACTTAAAATGTAGAGGTATTTTGTCAATATCATTGCTGGGGGAGGGGTAGGGAATTCTGAGGCACTCCTGCTGAGGTAATACTACTGTATTTCTGACTCATAGAGACTAAGTAATATTTACTTGATTACTTTGAAGATCAGAAGGATATTTCATGCCTATGCAAAATCATTATTTACTTAGTAAATAACCTTAAATAACTTATTAAATAACCTTTAAATAACTTTAAATAACTTTGTGATATATTTGAATTGTTCTAGAGAGAAGTGATAATATGCTGAATTAAAGAAACCAAATATAATTTTTTCTTTATATAATTTGAGAAAATATATATCTTAGCAGACATTAGGAGAGTAACTCAAACCCAGTGGAAAAAAGCTTATGATATGAAAGAATGAGCAACCCGGTCTAGTGGAATGTGTCCCTGCCCATGGCAGAGGGGCTGGAACTAGATGATACTTAAGGTTCCTTCCAAACCATTCTATGATCCTATGATTCATTGACTTTCAATATTTTGATTTTATTTTGAGTTAATATTAAACTAATTGCTGAAAGAAGGGAAAAGTTTAATTTCTACCCTTATGATGATGATAGCCATTTTAACTGGCACAGTTTAAAATAAAACAAAGATAAGGAAAAGAGAAATCTAAATATTCAGTTGATGAATTCTCATCAAATTGCATTGTTCCTGGCAGAGAATGAATAGTAAGTATATTCTAGCATTTCTATAATATTTTTTATTTATTTAGCATGTTTATATGTAGAATGAAGCTTTTACAATGAGGCTGAAAGTTATATTTAGTATTTGTTCAGCTTCCATAGTTTCCTCTTTCATTGATATTTACTTCTGCAAATGTGTCTTAAACACAAGCCTTTTTCAGTATTTTATTTTTTGCCCTGGCAGTCTTTTTATATCAATATTATATACTTTAAAAAAGTGTGGAGGGTTCCCACTTCTGAGTGCTTTGGAAGAGGTAACATTTTTAAAGTTTCTTCATGTCTGCATCTCTAAAAGAAATTCTCTCCAAGCTAATTCTATTTCTGTGCTACAGAATAATTGCATTCATTTTCTTCCATCAGTTCCACTTTAGTCTAAAGTTGCCTTTTATCTCAAAATTATTACTGTTCATCCCAGTTAATTTCTTTTCCTTTCTAGAAGTTGTCTCATCTGCTAGCTAGCTCATCTGCCAGCTAGATGATCTGGTATCCAGTTCTCAAGTGCACACATATCCTTATCTCTTTCTAAGTACCTACAGATCACCTCTGTTTTATTATGCTTATTTTGTTTTATTAGTAACATTTTCAAGACAGCTAAGGGATGTGCTTCTGTCAGCATAACATCCAATACGACCGATGTTGTGGGATGCCTTACTAGCAGTCTTTTTTCACAGTTCATTGGTGGTGGCAGTTGGTGTTTTGCTAATGTCCTCAAGGTTGAACTGATCACAAAATGAAGGCTTTTTTCACCTAAGACAGATTGGTAGAGACCTTTCATTTTATAAGGCTTTTTTCTTCTTTGCAAACATTGCCATGTATGGCTTTTCTGCTTCTAGAAAATAATGAAATCACTGATTACATAATTCTTAACAATAAAACACTAAATAATTACATGCCCTTATGAAGACTAAGATATCAGTAGCAATCTCTGATATATGAAAGTTTATCTACTTTCATAAATAGGCATTTGATAGAAAAATCTACGATTTAATAGCATTCACTTAGGCTGGGACAAATCACCCCTATAGCTTTTCAGATGCAAATATTTAAAATGTACAGGTCTACCATGGAAAGAGAAGAGTGCCATTCAGAAAGATTAAAACATGTTAATCTAATCACTTTATTTAGATACAGTGTAAGGGTATCCAGAACAAATGTAACCATGGAAACACATCTTTACAGAACAGTTTAGCTTGAGTGGAACCTTGCTTAGTGGAACCTTAGGACAAACGGTTTAGAGCTGTCTCCTGGGAAACTTCAAAGACCTCTAAAGATGGAGATTCCGTATCATCTCAGAGAAGCCCTTAAAATTTTTTATTACTTTCCCTCTGATGAGTTTCTCTTATGTCTAACCGGAACCTTCCTTGCAAATTGTAACTGCTGGTATTTCCCATTCACTGTACACTTCCAAGAAAAGTGCAGCTGTGTCTTACTCTAAGAGTGGTAAGTATATCTTCCCACTACTGAAAATAGCCATTAAGACTCCCCTTTAGCCTTCTTTTCATCAGGCTGAGAAAATAAACTCTCCCTGCCTCTCCTGATATGATGTGCTCCAGTCCCTGCCAACCTTTGTGTCAGCCTGCTGCATTCACTCTGGTTTACTCACATTGTTTTTCACTGAGGACCTCAAAGCTAGACACAGTACTCTAGATGCCATCTCACAAATACCAGACAGAAAAGCATAAACACTTTCCTTAACCTGCTAGTCTTACAAATGCAGCTGAATATATGACTGTTCTTTGTTATCACAAGGGCTCTTTGCTGACTCCCATTGACCATGTTATTGATCTCCTGGTTCTTTTCTGCAAACCTGCTTTCTAGCTGCTAAGAAGCTTCCAGATTAAATTTTCACATGGGATAATCCTACACCAGAAGAAAGGCTTTATATCTGACTTTGCTGAACTTCTCAGCAGTCCGTTTCCATAGCCGCCTGAGAACTCCTAAGTGACAGCTCTGCCCCCCAGCATACTGACTACTTGTTGACTGGAGCAGAGTTAATGTTAGGTCAAATTGCTCTGGGTCTTCTGACAGTAACTAGAACATGTCACACACAGTAAAGAAGGCTTTCTGGTTTTGTTTTGTTTTGTTTGATCTTTTAATGAGCTTAATATGTGAAAATACAGCTTGTAGGTCAGATAAACCTTTGGGGGGCTCATCTCAAATCTTGTCTTATTTCACACTTCCAGATTTATTTTATCTGAATAATTCTACTGTTTTATTATGTTTGTTAACTGGGACTGAAACATCTTTAAACAGATACCCTCTGGGAGAAGATGAGGAAGCCTGAGAATGAAATGCCTCCCTTGCAGATCTTCCAGAATTATACATTCTTCATAACACTTCCATCTGTTAGAATATGTTATCCAGCAAAAGCTCCTTATGAACAGGATGGTATGCAACTAACTTTATTGCAGGGAGAAGGACTGACGAAGGTGAAAACATGGACATTCAAGTACCTCTTACCCATCCAGTAGCTGAGAGTCCAACTTGTTCTGTCTGTGCCTAGAATGTCGAAGCAGAAAACTGTAAGCACTTTGAAGCTGCTGATTTGATTTCCCTTTGATTCAGGTCCCACTGCTACAAGAGTCTACAGGCATTTTTCCCTCTCATTACTCATGCTTCATGTTGTTTAACTGTCATAGTTGCATTTAGGTAAAAAAAAGTGGATCAAAGACAAAAGAAAATATAAATGTTTCTTAGGTATGAACCATACGTTCATATAACTATAATTAATTTATTTGCAGTATTACATTTATCCTTCCCCCCTTCACCAGTTTCCTTATTTCATCTTTTGTTCCATGTCAGTGTCTCTTTTGCTTCCAATTCTTTATATCTTGCGTTCTGTTCTTCTCTATTTTGCTTGTCCCCAAGTGCAACTGTTTTATTTGTTACATGAATTTCTCTCATACATTAAACTCATAATCTTTTTTTTTTTTTTTTCTCACTCAAACTGTTTGATGTTTGAAAGCATATATACACTTGATTTGGAACATTTTAGAAGTTAGTAGCAATCATACATTGTCAAGTTAACATAAAAATGTAGTTACCCTGAATTTCCATGAGCTCATTCATCAAAGAGCGGTGATGCTTACAGAATCTTATCTTGCATTATAAATTCCAGGGACTCTGCCCCCTTAAATGTCCTTTCAGTTTGGTTCAGTCCTTGAAGATCTGCATGACATGCAGTGCAAGTTTCTTAAGGCTATTTGCTGCAAGTGTAATAGTGATAATATAGGGAGAAAGCAGAATAGATTTTTGCAAAACTTGGAAATATATAAGTCCAATTGCAATTGTGATAGAGGTGGATAACAGGTCTGTGTCTGCGTGCACAGCCACTGATCTTAGTCAGTAACTCCTGGGGTAGTCCAGGACCTCACCAGTCAGTGAGCTGCAGATTTGAGTTAATGCACTTGCTTGGATCAATGGACAGTTTTGGAACTAGATAACTGATGGGACCTTCCTATTGTGTATTTAGCTCATTGTTACATGAGCTCTCTAGGGAATAATGTTAAGCAGCAATAGAATTCTCCCCTCAGCTCCAGCTGCATCCAGCCAACTTGCATGTCTAAATGTCTTGATGAACACTTCAAATGGAGTGTCCCAAGTAGTCATATTTTTATGTTCTATTTCAGTGAATAAACAACAACTTCAGCTGTCAAGGGTCTACAGAGTTCCCAGCTTGTACAAAGGTATGTAAATTCTGTTTCATATTCATCATTCCATATTAATTTCTGGATATCCAGAAACAGTAGTGATAACTTTTCATTATTTCTGTAAACCAAAGTGTAATGAAGTTTAACCGGGTTTTAAATGTTCAAAGTGGAAGTGTTCTGACATTCCTCTGTTCATGACTTGTATCTTTAACTCCGTAAGTAATTTGTTCAATTATTTTGGAAAATACAGTAATACTACATTTCTGTGCAATGTTGTTTGACTTTGTTTGTTTGTTTTTTTGGTTTATTTTGGTTTGGGGTTTTTGGGTTGTTTTTTTTTTTTTGTTTGTTTGGGGTTTTTTTTTGGTTTTTTTGTTTTTTTTTTTTTTTTATAACATGAAAAACATTAAGTCATCATAGTTAAAAAACCCTAAATAAAAAATGTCATAACTCCCTCATTTCAAAATGCATTTCCATCCCATTCGCTTTTCTTAAGATGTCTTGTGATGAAAGAGCACATGCATGATGCGTAAATCACCTGTTACCAAAAGTATTTTGTGATTACAGTGTTTATATGAAAGTTAGAAAATTACAGGTGATTTTCTTTTATTATAGTAACTGTATTTAATAGTAAATATTGTACATATATTTAATTTAAATGATCATAAAATAATGGTATGCTTGTGATTTAGTCTTGTGTGTATACTGTGTATTTCAAAGATATCCAAATGTGTTGTAGGCAGGTACTGTCTGGTACTTACTGCAGTATGCAGAAAGCGCCATGTGCTTAATTCACTTCTTTATCAATAAGCTTGTCTAGCCATCTGAGACACCCTGAAGTACCCAGGAAGTATGCCAGCATCTGACAAATGTGACAGAGAAAGTGTAGGAAACCCAAGTCCTTCTGCCACAGTACCTAGTGGTGAGGAGGAATGCTTATGCATTCTTGACAACAAATGCCTCTCTGGTCAAATAAAGTATATTCAGTTGCAGTTCTTCTGTGCATCCTCATATAATTTGATCAGACTTGAAAGAATGCTAAAGATTAGACAACAATTAACAAAATAAATGTTAATAACATTAACCTGACTTACATGTTGTCTCTTTTCTATGCCTAAAAGTAAGCAAATGTATTTTACTTTCACTTATAGCTCAGAAAGATGCATCTAAAGGTGACGTTTAAGATCAGTTTTTAAAAGCTCAGTGAAGAAACATACATTTGTTATTATTAAAACATAATAAAAAAAGAATAAAAACAATTATTGAAAAAGATGGAATAAGCCAGAAAACAAATATGATTTAGTAACTTTCTTTTTTGTCATCTAATAGAAATAACTAACACAAATGAAAAAGAACTTTCTTCTTGTGCAATCAATCTGGTCAGACTTTGTTAAAAAAATTTTGGATTCAGAAAGTTCAAGGATATTAATAAAATTTTAAAAAAACTTAGATAAAATCCTTCAAAGACTATACATAAGCAACACATCTTCATAAAACAAGGAAAATCCCTTCATAAAAGCTGGAATAAAAATTTTTTTGTCAATGTTCAGTCGAATTTTACAGCTATTTGTTGTAGGAGATATTTCATCATCTCTCATACTGTTACATTTAATTGTGTAAATTTTATAGAAGGGAAGTTTAATAATGTGTATGATCATGATGTGCACATGATTTTATCAGTTCTGTGTGACTGTATTACTCCCATACTACCAAGGCTGCAATATTCCCACAAGATATGAATGAGGTTTCCATCTCCTCTTTTTCACAGTATGTTCTCTCTACCTGAGGGTACCATGAAGTTTAAAGTTACAGTTAATCTCCTTGAGAACAGTCATACCACTTTTCAGTGACAGAAAAAATGCAGTGGTATTTCATGGGTCCTATGAGGAAAACTTGAGCAAATTTCCCAAATCCACCAAACTTTCACATCCTGATAGCCAGGATATTTCACACAACTGGTTGCTCTTTCAATTTCTTTGTCCAGTTCATCAATAGATGGCAGCAAATAGCTCTTTTGCCTCCGATCTCCAGCCCAGAGGGTTACACACATTTGTTTATTTATTTAGTGTGGGTTTTTTGTATTTCTGCCCTTCTTTCTAAGTAAATACATACATAACTTATGTGCCAATGCAGTTATACTGAACATATGTGACTTAAGTTGGTAAATTCTTCACCAACTCCTTGTTAGGGAAAATTATTTGGGTTTCACTAGGAACTGTAAGCAGTTTCTGAAAATCCAAAGAAATATGTACATATCTAGTACACAAAAAATCACTGAAATAGCAAAGTCACAGACAAAAATATCCCATATTTAAGTTCCTGCTTTTTAAAAAGCCACAAACATCTGTTCCTTGAATCAAGATTCCCATATATCCTTTTGATAATGTCTTTTGTTCCTCAGTTTCAGCTTTTGGAAAAGATTTTGCTCCACTTAGACATTTCCAGTATGCCTTGTGCAGGAAGAGCCCCTTGGGCCCAATCAATCTGGATAGAAAGGATATCTCTAAGGTGAAAAAAATGCTTTACTCCTACAACTGTGTCCTGTAAAGATTTTTGCTTTCAAACTTTAGCACTTCCTCTCTCTTAGGGGGGGGAAAAAAAAAAAAAACAAAAAAAAAAAACCCAAAAACCCACAAAAAACAGATGAAATGAAAGCACCTCCCGAACTCAGATTTTTCTCTACCAAAATATTATATAGAGAAAATAGAGAAAGATATAGTAAGAAAAATTACAGTGAAATTATCTCCAACTTCAGAATTCATACAGAGTAACTGGCATCAGCTGCTGAGCAAGCCAGACAGGATACTCATTCATACCCTTTTTGCTTGATCAAGTTTCAGGTTTCCTCTCAATTAAGAGTATATCCTAAACAAGTACTAAATCTTACAATGTACGTAACTGCCTCTTACGAAAGCTGTACCAAGAAGCTGTCATAGGGCTTTTTTTTTTTTTGCCTCCCTCTGGAACACCCTGCTATTATTCTTTTACTCCATCCTGAAGTAGATGGAAATACCCGAATCACACATTCAAAAGGTCTGCCCAGGTAGGAGAGATGATCACAAACTTCTGCTTTGAGGAGGCACCTTCCAGGTGACTTAGGCCTGTTCCAGAGTGCAGTACAGCTATTATCCCTCTTCAGGCAGACTGCAGGAGGTGGTGTGCCTGTTCTGGCAAATAAAAGCATTCCTTTAGTTGGGCTCCTGTTCCACACTATGTGTTGGTTCATCTTTACATGACTTGCATATTAGGAAGCCTCTAGGAGGCTCTACAGATAAATTTAGTTGGCTATAAACAGACTTCATGATGCCACAATGACTTGGGCAAAGCATCTGGGAACTCCACACTACCAGTCTACAGCAAATTCCATAGCACTCCAAATAAGCCTAAAAATGCAAGTGTTGGGAGCCAAAGACTGTTTTGTTGCAACCACACTCCAACAATGAGTCATTAAAGATTAAGTGGACCGCAGGATATCTCTGAGCTCAAACAGCTGGAGATTCCAGACAGTATAAGGTGAAGTGCTTGATTATTACTGTGTTCCCAAATAAAGACTTTTTGAGTACAAGGGGTACCATTTAAGAAAGTAAAAACTAGTAGAAAAACAAGTCTTCAGTTAAGGCTGTGTGAAATAATTAGGAAATGCGGAACAACTAGGAAAATGGGATAATTAGGAATTAAACTTGCATCATTGTCCACACAGAGGGGAAAATCGGATTTTCAGGGCCTCTCGGGCGAGATGCAGCCACACCTGGTACGTCAGGAATGTGCACTCACAGCGGTTCCCGTGGCAACACAGATGGAGGGTAGAGCGAGGTGGAGAGAGGTGGAGATCTCGCTGTGACGCTTTGTCCTAGCCTCAGGAAAAGATGGGAACTAGGTGGAGCAAGAAACTGATAAGCCGCATACATGCTGCCCTGAGCCAGGAGCCTGTCATTCTTCGACAGAATGCCGTCCTCTGGGTGAACTTTGCTTCATTATAATGTCATTATAATACTAAAATACACTCCCCTCTCTTTTGCGATTCCCCCAATAATAATAACGGTATGTATGACTAGAGTCACTCAAGCTCCACCTTGAAGGTGAAAATAATATGAAATAACCCAAGAGAGGGGGGGGATATCAGGGAAGATACCATCGTGGACGAGACAAGGAAGAAAACATCAACAGACTCCTGGGACCAGTCGACAGGCTGGACCTCTCTTCCCCCCGCATAGGGACTCCTGTGGGTATGACTTGCACTGTATCCAGTGCTTCCCTGGGAAAACTTAGAATCTCTATAGAGTTACCTTTACTGTTACCTGTATATTTTAGAGACAGGCTGTGTTAACTTTATCAAGCGCTTGTATCCATGTAACTGTTATTCACACATGATTTTGCAGACAGTATTTATCACCGGCAATCCATAAGAACCTGTATCTGTTGCATCAATAAACTAATTTTCTCATTAAATGCGACCCCATTTCGGGTTGTGGTACACTATCGGTGAATCCAGATCAGTAAGGTTCGAAGTAGCAAACATGGCCGGTCTGATAGTTGTGGTGCACTATTGGTGAACCCGGATCAGTAAGGTCCGAAATAGCGAATGTGGCTGGACCAATAGTTGCAGCTGATTGAACTGGGCAGTGTGGTGTGCTATCAGTGAATCCGGATCAGTAAGGTTCGAAGTAGCGAAAACAGCCGGACTGGTAGTTGCATATTGGAGCCACTCCCTGTCCTTCCTCTAATAAAGCAAGTGGCTCGTTCCCCACCCACACACACACTTTTAACACAGCAGGCTGACGATGATATTTCAAAACTTTAAATAATATTGCACAAATTAAAATATATCAGTCTTTAAATGAAAGCAGATATAGCACACAATTAATACAGTAGCCCCTAAGAAAACACCAGAAAACCAAGAGTAATCAGTACAGTATGTTCAGAAAACTTTGCTGAGAATCTCCTTTGCAATAAGTTTGCTGATACTTGAGCTAGTGGCACTTCATTTACCTCACACTGCAGTAAGAGTACTCTTCCTCACAGTGTGATGATGCTCTTAGGGTATAAAAATATGTAAAAAGGGATTAATAGATAGCTAAAAATATTTTTATACAGTACATATAAAAATAAGAAGAAACACATGTCAAAATGTCAACTTTTGTGTCACATCTATTAAACAAATTTGTTAATTTCCTTTTACTGAGAACCATGAGCCATACTTACACCTAATATAAAAGGATAGCTGGAAGAAAAGCTTCCAGCTTGTCCATGTGAGGGCTCTTCAGTTTTGAGGACTTCATTTACTATATTAATGCAACCTAATAGTGTGAAAATTAAATGAATCATACTTTTTTTCCCACAGAGACATTGATTTTAAATGACTTCAAATCTATCTATATATCTATAAATATTTTTTTTTCTATCAAGAAACAAAATTAAGCTTTGAAGGC
>JAOEHY010027083.1:0-12630 GCA_025447955.1 Psilopsiagon aurifrons | reverse complement strand
GGTTGAGATAAGAACAGTCCAATAACTAAGGTATAACACAAATCACTATTGCTACCACCAATAACAATAATGACCAGTCAAAATACAAGGGAAGAGGATACAAATGCTCACCACCGGGCAACCGAGCTGTGAATTACCCTCTTCTGGGTTCCTGCCCCCAGTTTTTTACCTTCTGGGCATGATGTGCTGTGTTATGGAATACCTCTTTGGTCAGTTTGGATCAGATGCCCCATCTCTGCTCCCTCCCAGCTTACCCTCCTTCCTGGCAGAGCATGAGACTCAGAAAGTCCTTGGCCAGACCAAAACATTCTAAACAGCAACCAAAACATTGGTGTTATCAACACTGTTCCCAAGCTGAAAGTAAAAAAAAAACACAGCTGTCCATCAGCTACCAAGAAGGAGAAAAACAACTGCTACTGTTGAACCCAGGACAACACTAAAACTAACCTTAACCCTGACCCTAAACTCACCTTAATGTTAACCCTAAGATAACCTTAACGGTAACCCTAAGATGACACATATACCTAATCCAAAGCATACTCCAAACACTAACAAAAATTCTAACCTTAACCTTGACTCTAACCTAACCCTAAATTTAAACCTAGCACTAACCCCAACATAAATTCTAAAAATAACCCTAATATTAACCCTAATAAACCTAAACCCAGCCCAAACCTGAACCCAAATCCCAAACCTACACATAATACTAACCCTAAACCTAGCCCTAACCAAACCCTAATCATAAACTTAATCTTGATCATAACGAGCTTAACCACTACCCAAGCCCTAACCTAACAATAACCCAAAATATAAACCTAAGCCTAACTCTAATAAACGTAACCCTAACCCAAAAACTCACACAAATCTGAAGCCTAAACCTAAACAAAACTCAAAATCTAAAACTAACCTAACCCTAAACCTAGCACTAACACTGAGATAATTCTAAGAATAAACCGAAACAGAATCCTAAACCAAAGAGCTTAACCTAAAACTAACCCTGAAAGAAAACTTCCAGTAACTCTAAAAAAACCTAACCATAATAACCAGAACACTAACCCAAGCAATAATAAACCTAACCCTGACAAGAATGACCATAACACTAACCTAAACCTAACCATAAAAACCTAACCATAACCCTAAGCCTAACCCTAACCTAACTCTAACCCTAATCCATACTCTAACCCTAACCCTGATCCTAATTCTAAACCCAATCCTAATAACCCTAGTAACCTTAATCCTAACAATACTTAATGCTAATACTTACACAAACCCTAACCCTGACTCCATATGAAAAAAGTATGGGAGATTATTTTCAATTTCTTTTTTTATGGAAGCCTTTTCATGTTGTTATGCTATTCTTTTGAGACCCTTCTATTATTACAGCATGACTTTTACGGTAGCCAGAGTTCTAGATGAGTACCCTACTGATTTACTGAGTGACTCTATAATCGCTCTGGTATTATTTTATGCACATATGCTTTATATATCCTTAACACGCCACATCTGTCCTGGCACATTTCAAAAAATACTTCCACGATCTCTCCATAGTGCCACCAGAATTTTTGTTTTCTTACTGTACAAGACATTATTTCTTGCAATACATGTTGCTTTCATGTCTTTCATCTGCCAGGTCGATATATAGTGATAGCTTTTTCAAATCCTCTGAAATTCTTCATAGTGTTCCTCATCTTAAAAAATCAAAATAATTTTGCCTCTATTTATAACAGTTTTTTTCTTTTCTTCTGACTCTTTCTGCCATTCTTGAGCTCCTTCTTCAAAAATGTTCTTGAAATTTCATTTACTGGCAAATAGCCAGAAGTGTAGCATCAGTTATTGCTGCACTTCATCTGGTATTTCCTGTGAAAAATTATGTATGAACTTTCCTGTGAAAAGTTATGTAGCACTGAATGAATATTGCATAGACAAATTGCAGTAATTTCTCTCAAAGTATATTTTTGTCTTATGCCATTGATATTGGGGTCAATCAGAGACCTGTGGAATACACTATATAGAACCATAGCATGGTTTGGGTTGGAAGAGACCTTAAAGCTTCTCTAGTTCCACCTCCCTGCCATGGGCAGGGATACCTTTCACTGGACCAGGCTGTTCAAAGCCCCATCCAGCCTGGCCTTGAACAATGCCAGGAATGGGGCATTCACAACACCATAAGCATTTTCAAAGAGAAGAGGACAGATTCCTTTCCAAATGAAATACTAAATTTCTATGTAGTGTGAGCACAGGTAGAGTTATTTTAGGTAGACTTAATTCAAAGGTATGTAATGATGAAAGAGCATCATATCTGGAAGGGAATCAGTGTGTGGGCTTAGTAGTATGCAGATGGTTTTCATATAAAGCCTCATTAGCTGCAGTGGCCCATAGAAAGGCTGGTTGCAAAGTATCTGCACATCAGGGTCAGAAGGCATTTGCATTTGAGAGAATGTATAAGTGACTGGCAAAAGAAAGGTTTTGTCAACTGTGAATAAAAATCAGACCTGAATGAGAAAGACAGAAGGAAAACCTGCAAAATTTTGCAAACTGAATGTTTTGAAGGGGAAATGAAGCAAAAGTTGTAGGATGTTCCAGATTAAATTGTGTTGGAGTGTGAGTTGTGAAATAAATTATATCTGTTTACTATAGAATTTTATTTTAAGAAAGATCTTAAGGGAACTGCAATGTCTGCATCATACTACTGTGCACTGTAAATAATTCAGTTTAACAGAGAAGTGATGCCGGAACAACTGCAACTTCAATGTCTCTGGTTCCACCTTCTTCAGAGAGCTGAAACTGCTTCAAGTATTCAGTTGCGTTTATTTTGCCTTGTGATATATTATAGAAGTCTCCCAACTCCTGGTCTGTCTTGCTGGTTTTCTACTGGAGGTGCATATCAAATATTGGTGGTGGAATTTCTCCTGATTTATTTGACTTTCTGAGTGCAGAACTCCTCTAACAACTAACTGATTTCAGCAGCACACATCAAATAAAAGGGAGAAGGAGTTCTTGATATGGAGAAGAAGGCTGACAGAACCCACATGCTTCAGGAGAGACAAAGAGTTAGAAAATGGGCAGCATAAGTAAGCTGTCTTTTTAATCTAAAGCTTTTAATGCAATTGTCTACATTCTTTTAGACAAGTTCAGAATGGACAAATTTGATTTAAATTCTAAAGCACTATCTAGATTATTTAGATTTTCTAAATAATCTGCTTCCAGACTACTAATTAAAAAATAACACTCCCCTCCACCATCCCTCCTTCTATATAAAGATATCACAGCAAAGAAGACCAAGAACCTCAGCTCTGATGCAGATCAAAAGCTATCAGCTTTGTCAAATCTCTCTTTATACTACCAGACACTGTTGTTTCCTAATTTGCAAGGTTAACATGCTTGCAACAATTTATTATGCAACAGTAATTTTCCAGTGTACACAACCCTACAATTGCTTCTACTTGCTAAAAGATTAAAAATTCAATTTTCTTTTGCTCTTAAAAGGTTGACAGCTGACTTGAAATAAACCTTCACTTTTTTTAATTGAAAAATTAATATTTTCATAGAAAATTTTAATAAAATCAACCCCAAATTAATAATTACTGTTAAGGAAAGTGACATTAAAATCTGTCTTTGTGTTGATCTAAGGTAGCATTCTGTTACACCATGTAAAACTGGTGTGCAAAACTGGTGTGCATTTGTATACCTTTCCATATATTTGGACAAATTTCCATACATTTTAGCAGAGCCAAGATTTCATTGATACTTTTAAATTTAAATTTGAATTTTAATTTTCTTTTTTTTTTCTGTATGACTGCTATCAATATCGTCAACGATAAACTGTGAATATAGATATCATCTGAATTATTTTCACTCCACATTGTTCTAGGGCTTTACAACACAAAGTAATATTTCCTATAGGAAATTCCTACAGGGAATTAACTTTTCAGAGGAAGCTGTATCATTATACTGCTCCAGAGACAAAAGAAAGAATGCCTACACTGGTTTGACCTGGAAGGAACTCTTCCATGGTCATGAATTTTCTTTTTAAAAAACCCTTTCAACAGCAATTTTTGATGAGGTGATGATCTGATGCTGGGATAAAGGTAGTACAGAGACAGACTTAGTGTTACGGAGCCACACTCATATATATCTTTCATATTCAGAAATAAAACATCTACGTTCTTCCATCCATGTTGCTCAGCATCTTTCTGTTCAAATCACTATGTTAATATTTAGGAAATGAAGTTTAGGTATTCACATATTGTTTGAATTCATGATGATGAGGGAATGGCTGAAGTTTTCTTGTGAGCTTCCAGCTTATGTAGAAACATCTACAATAGAAATGTCAAATTCTTTATTTTCGAGGTGGGAGGGGTGGTGGTGGTGGTGATGGAAGTGGGAGGGATGGGGTTGAGAGGGGAGCAGGGGTGGGAATAGAACCTCCTTATATTTTTCCAAGTTACAGCAACAGCTCATTTCTAGAATTTAGCATCAGAGTAAGTGCATATTACATGCATACTCTACATGAACTGCATTTTGAAGTAAACGAAGTTACATGTTCTGTTCTTTAAATTTGACTCCCAGCAGGACATAAATAATATCTCAGACTGTAGACAGAATAATATTTCTGTCATTTGAGTTAACAATAAATATTTTAAATTATGAGTTTTACTCTATTTTTAAAACAGTGCTTGGCCAAGTATTTTTTTTTTTTTTCTTGCTATATATTGTGTACTAAGTTTATTCCCTGGAAGGTCACCAAGGGCATGTTAAAAACCTTACCTTTTAAGCGAATTTATTTGAACTGTATGATATAGGAATTCATAAGATTTTCATGCAGTTTAAACAGGAAAATACCATCTAAGTGCTAGAATACAGAATATTATGAGACATGTTCAATGAATTCAGCTTAAGAGAGTCTGATTTCTGCACTGTACCAGAATCCAAAGCTGCTGCTTTGTGGCAATTTGAGCATGTCATGTCTTGACTTCAGCAGGTTCTAAAAGTGCAGGCAGTCAAAATCAGAATCTTGATCTCATATCAAGCTTTGGACTGAATATGGGTTTTCGTGTTGCCTGCTCTTGTCTGTATTTGTAGACTTGGAACAGTACAAACAAACTCTTGTCTATTTCTGTGATCCAGCATCTGTTGTGCTGAGCTACATCATCCATCTAATGATCAGAGGGGATCAGCTAGGGCAATCTTATAATTCTTTGTGTGTCCTGCATTCTCAATCTGACACGTGTGTGAGATGGGACTACAGTTCAGGCTGGGTTTTGAAGTGAAAAACTGTGAGAATGTTTGACTTCAGTCTCTGCAGATGGGTTGAAAAGCTGCAAACACAGGGCTTTTTTTGAAAGGCAGGAGGCTGGATATATTTGGCCCTGACATATTTGAATATTTCAAGTGAAATGAAAAATCAAAGTGTATTTTAGCTTAAACAACAATCTTATTGGTTTTAAACATCTCCCTCCAAAAAAAGACGAAGCAAGCAAGCAACTATTTAAAAGTAAAAAACCAGGTGTTTTACTAGCAAAAAAAGTATTCAAAGAATGGAAATGAAAATGTGAAATTCTATTTTTTCTTATTTAGTTAAAACCATTAGCCAACTGTTTGTCATGCTTTTTAGCTTCATCCTCCATTTAAGATTAGGAATTTTAACGCAAATTTCTGTCCACAACTGCAAAAATAACCCAGTAAGGGGCAGAGATGGACTTGGGTCCATGTTTGATTGACAGACAGTCCTATCTTAAAGGCAGAGAGAAAAGTCAGTCCAGAAGCACTCTTTGTAGCACAGAGACAATTGAAATGTCATTACCAGTTTGAACAAATATAGGCAGCTAGACATAAATAACCTTATAACCTTGATGCAACTATTGATTGGAGGAAGAGGAAGGTCTTGAACCTTTGAGTGAGGGCAATGTTTGGAATGAGTGATGTCAAGTACAGTTTGACTTATTTTAAATCCTGTAAATATTAAATAATTGAATGTAACCCTTAGTGTTCAGCAGGTTTTCATTTACAGTGTGATTTCTACAGATGTATTCATTATTTGCACATTGTGGCCGTACTGTAAGTACTCCTCTGACATATGGCTTTTGCTTTCTAACTGACCTGTTGAAACTGTGCTTTGAAAATACATCTCTTCCTCTTTAAATTGTTGCATTAAAGAAATCTGCCTCAAGATCTTATTCTGTATAGCAGAAGGGATGAGGAAATGGCATATAGCAAAATTTTGTTCTTAATTTGTTACTTAAGTGTCTTAAAATATAAATTTATTGTTTTGATGGGATTAGAGAGTAACAAAGAGTTATAAGTTTTTTGTTTACTGCGCTTTGTACGCCTATATGCAGTGTTATAGCCTATATGTTTTCTCACAGGCTTTCATCCAAGCATCTGTCTAGGAACAATTAGACAAGTATTCGTTTTGAGTATACATTATGAGGCAATTAAATAAGAACTGCTCTCCCCAAAGAGGAGATGGAGTGAGATCTGGGACACTAATTACTGAGATGTCATGAGAAACCATGGTGAAGTGAGTAAGTCATCTGGTTCCAGCTTGAACTTGCAGCCAAGCTGCAAACACACTGCAACTTGATACTGCAGCACAGATCCAGTGATAGCCCCTTGCTTAGCCAGTACGTGTGTGCTTGTTAGAAAAGGGAGACAGGAGTCAGAAAAAGAAACTATTCTTCTTAATAGTTTTGAGAGATGTGGGAGCTCTTCATAAGCAAATAAAGCAGTTGGCATTAATTCTTCGAAAAAAAAAAAAATAAAGGAGCTACTGAGAATTCCCAATGGTTTAAATTTCCATGCTGGTTCTATGATGGTCCAGTGAACTGTTTAACCTAACACACACACACTAACTAACGAGGCTCAGAAACTGCAGTTTAACAAGTTTTTAGTGGGTCAGACTGGCTGCTTGTATGTTACATGCGCACGTTGGTGTTAGAGTTAGTAATATTTAAAAAATAATATCAAAAAATATCTTAATTAAACAATTTCAAGTGGCAAAACTTTGAAGCAGCAATCTGCTGACAAATCCACTGTATGGCATACTTGAGTGAACAAGACTGAATTCTCCATGGTTGCAAGGGCCAAAGCAGTGAGAAAGCAGCTGTGAAACTGATGATTAATTTCACGCTTTCCAAGTTGATCTCATATTTTCTACTGAGGGCAGTGGGATTGACTTGTAATTTCAATGACTTCTTCCTGCATTCTGTGTGACAAGGTGTCAGGCATGATAGCTGCAAGAAGATCTGATGAAGAGGAGGAGAAGAATGTAGAGCACTATGCTGCAGCTGAAGGACCACAGTAGGATCACCATCAGCAATATGATGAGTGGAGGTGAATAGTGTGAGTTATAGTGATGCAACTGATGTCAAGGCCAGACGAAAAGCTGTAACAAGAGTCTGGGCAGGAGTGAAAATTTGTTTCTCAGGCCTCTCAGAAGGCCATGTAACTTGGGCATGACATCCCTTTAATGCCATTACATGGTTTCCATCTGCTTTGGAAAGTCAATGCTTGCCTAACACTATCCCTCTGTTTAGACATTTCCCAAGATGATACAGTCTTTACTATGACATAGGCAGGAAGGATTAAGTCTTCAGATGCTTTGAAACTAGAGGGCATGACCTGTGATGCTGACTGGTGATTGTGCTTGAGCATTTGATGGGAAGGTGGAGGAATCACCCATGATGAAGGAAATTGAGTTGATGGGAAGACTGGAGAGGAAAACATCAATGCTCTCTCTCATGGAGTTGAAGTGGCATCTGGATCTGCACCAGGAGATGCTGTCAGGAAGGTAAGAGCTGTATCAGGCAATGGGGAGCAGGATTTTAGGAAATGGGTGTAGCACTGTCAAAAATGGGCTTGTGAACCTCCTCTGAACAAATAACAGGGAACTGTTCTGAGGGAGAGGAGGTGGAACCATATCACCTGGAGAAGATAAGGCTCCAGGGAGACCTTATGTCTTCCACTCCCTAAAGGGGCCCTCAAGAAAGCTAGACAGGGACTTTTTGCAAGAACATGCAGCAGGACAGGGAGGAATGGATTTAACCTGACAGAGGGGACGCTGAGATGAGCTCTGAGGCAGTTCTTCCCTGTGAGGGTGGTGAGGCCCTGGCACAGGGTGCCCAGAGCAGCTGTGCCTGCCCCATCCCTGGCAGTGTTCCAGATGAGGCTGGACAGGGCTTGGAGCAACCTGGTCTAGTGGAAAGTGTCCCTGGCCATGGCAGGGGGTTGGAATTGGATGATCTCTAAGGTCCCTTCCAACTCAAACCAGTCTGGGATTCTATGATTGCATTATTTCCATGTATTTTATGATCATGAAATTATTCTTACATGTGTAACTTTCCCTGTGCACTGGGGGTGTACAGAAATTCAACAGGTCAGCGCCATCTCATGTGCCTTGTTCCTGGTGCCAGTCTCCCACAGTGCCACATGGTCTCACCAAATCATTTTTAGCAGACAAACACCACAAGAAAACTGTCTGTAGCCCAGACTTGAGAGTGAAGGTATATAGAGAAGATTTAAATGCCCTTCACTTTACTTTCTGGAAGCTGATTTCTGTAAAAAGCAGCAGAACGTCATAAGAATGAATAAATTTAACAGACCCCCAAAAGGAACTGCCTTTGCACGGGGCTAGAGGGTTGTGTACATTACAGCAGGGAAGTCACTTCTCATTGGCATGTAGTGAGATCTGCTCCTTGCTCTTGCTCCAGTTACACCATGAGGAGCTCTGGGACATAGGAGCCTCAAACACCTTGGTTTTGACTCTTTGCTCCCTCTGTGCAACCCCAACAGAGCCTTTGACCAACTCTTGTTCCCAGCTGAGTCATGGTTTAAACCATACCTATGTTTCCCCTTTTGGCAAGGCAGGGATAAACTCAGTCTTGGATCTAAGTCAAAGCTCCCCAGGTATGTTCTCACACTTAGTTGTTGGCTGACCACTGGGGCTCTCATGGTGGGTAAAGACGATGGTGGGCAGTAATGATCTGTGAATGATTGCTTTTATTTCTTCTGATTACATTGAGACAGGGTGGGGGAGAGCTGCTATTGTGATTCCCTTCCCATAGGAAGATATGTTCTCATGCAGCTGCAGTGAGCACTTTGGTGCTCAGAAAAATGTGGCAGGACACAGTGGGAAATGGGCTGAAGTGAGATTATTTTGGGTTAGGGGATGTGGGTGCTGTAGAACTCAGGGATCTAATTGTGGCATTAGAGCAATTTTTCTTCATGACTCACTCAGATCTGGTTTTCAGAAACATTATCTGTGGGTAAATCCCTACAGATGAGACTTTACATTTTTTAGGGTGAAAAAAAGAAAGGAAAAAAGAAAACCTTCCAAACTCTTTGCTTAGCTTTCTCTCCTGTTCAGTTTGGGGTAAAAAGAAAAGAATCTTGAAAGGCCACAAATATTTGCATGTAGCAATTCAGTGGTTTTATCTCTGCATGAGGCTAGGCTAGGAGAGAGAATGCCTTGGAAACACAGATTAAAACAGCTCTTCAAATAGTGGCTCCCAAACCGCTTCTTTAAATTTCTCATAGCAATTTAATTAGTCAGAGAAGGAATCTGACTAACACCTCTGAAACTCAGGGACATAAATACCTAGACTGAACTTCACTCTGTTTATGCAATGTGTCCAAGTACAAATCCTGAGAAAAGTTTTAGCTTGGATCCAATCACTATGTGTCAAACTAATTAAAAATGTAGAGGTTTTTTACTTATTTCTGAATTCTCCATCTAGGAAAGACAGTGAGAAATATTGCAAAACATATTTCTTCAAAGCAGTCCAGAAAGTCCAGTCAGTGAAAGTGCTGAATTCAAACCAAGACTAAAGCTAGTCTTCAGTCTGACAAGTCTTTGAATTAATGGCATTCACCCTTTGCTAGCAAATGAGATGTTTTTAAACATCCTTTTCTGCTTGTTGAGTGATTTTCTGAAGTTTGCATAATGTGGTGCTGCAGAATATCGTGATTTTAAAGAGCAGAGCTTTGCAAAGCATTTTTAAGTGATCATGCAGGTTTGGACAGTAGAAATAATCATCAGCCAGGATTTTCTGTATCCAGTTTGCTGATGTTTAATCTTTGGCTGTGAGCTACAGATGTGGGGTGAGGGCAGTAAGCAGCACTGGCAATGGCAGTGGGAGGAGGATACAGAGGGGATAGGCAGAGAGATGGTATGAGAGAGTTTCTAGTTAGAATCTCACAATAGAAATTTGGCTTGTCTTTTGCTTGCATGAAGCCAGGACAGGTACCTTTATCCCACTACATTTCTGTATATAAGGAAGGTCATAAGTGAAAATATTTCTCCCTGAGCTCTTAGGCACTAATTCATCCCTTTTCCTTATGCTTCCCTTATGGCATTGCCAGTGTGCAGGGGGAGGTCATATAGCTGAGCTGCAGAAGCTGAGAGCTGAGTATCTTGTCTCCATGCTCCTCTATGTTCCTTTCACACCCTGTGAAGAGAAACAGACACCTACAAGAGGTAATTTATCATACCCACTTTAGAGCCCTGGCTTACAATGGGATGAATCAGTTATGAGGAGCTGATGTCTTCCCTGTGACCACAGAAGAAGAACAGTCTGCTGATTTAGATAAACCTGTGAAATTTCAGTGGCTTAAATTGGCAGGGATGACACTTGCCCTTAGAATCTAAATGCATGGAGACAAGCAGCTTAGCATGACAGTTGCCATAGCAATTAAGATATTGTCAGCAGTGTCAAGCTGAATTGAAAGGCAGGAAACCACAGGAGTAATCAGAATTTCTCTTCATTCTTAGTAACGCCTAAAGCAGTTCTTGTTTCTGGAAGAAATTCCCCTTGAAATTCTTCTTGTTCTCTTATGGCATTCCTATGAGCCACTGCAAACAGTTCTCTGAGACCTGGGCATAGCTATCACAGATTCAAAAATGGTTTTTAGACTCTGCCCAGATTCAGTGGACATCCTCTACTGGTGTCTCAGGAACAGCTACCTCCCATCCCTGAAGTTACCATCAGCACAATTAATTGCAATAACAGGTCACTATGACTCCAGGTGGGGAGTACACCGAATTGGAGACCTATGCTGAAGAAAGACTAACTAATAATCTACCTTTTCTGCCATACCATGACACATAAAAGCTTCAGGTGTTTCTGCATGGAAATCCACAACCCAATATGACTGCCCAACACAACTCTGTTTTACTTTCCTGAAATGGCAGTACTGATTTTCCTCATTTTAAAGGTCCTTAACTGGTAAAAATCTGAAAGAGAAGGTTTTGCTTTGCCAGAGTAATGTGAAACTTTCTCACATTTTTCTGTGCCTGAATTTTTTGTCTGTAAAATTTCACAGCATCTTTGGCCAGATGTATTACAAATGTTTTAAAATTACATTGCCTTATTCTGAGTATTGATTGTCATGTGGATTTTTTTTTAAGACCCTAAAGTTCTTTAAAGTGTGGAAGTCACTGATCTAGAAAGAATAAGATAAATAATGCATTTGGTGAGATACCTTGCTATGAGAAGGAGTTTTTTAATAGTGTCCTATAAGCAGTGCCAACTGCAACATCATAATGACAAAGATAAATATTCAGTGGTGGTTATAAACTGAGGCTTGTCATTGTCATGGTATAGACAAACTGGAGATATAAGAGGAGATGTAAAGATCATGACATCCTAATCTTTGGTGGAAAAGCAAATCTGCAACTAGACATATCCATGAACTAATAATAAAAACCAGTGACACGGATTCAGCCTTCACCAATCTTGTTTAAAGGACCCAAGACAAAGTTACAAAATAAAAAAGAAGTTATATAAAAGCATCCCAGGATTTTGAAGCCCAGCATGAAGTTGCTGATGCAAGGGAAAATGGGAAATAATTTCACCATGAGTCTGTAAAAACAGAGATTCAAAGGACCTGAACAATAGCAAATGCACTTTATATGTCCAATATGAGGAATAATTAACAATCTTAAATGAAAAATGGTAGCTAAACACTCTAAAAAATGTCACAAACATTAAATACCTTACTGCTTCCAGTCCAAACCTCATTCATTAACAGCCCAAATATGCAATTTTACAATACTTTGCTGACTTAATAGGAGATATTTGGTGCTCTGAATGCTCGGGTGCCTGCACTGGGAATCAAGAGACACATATAGGTTTGAACCCACAAAATCTATTTCCATCTTTTGTAGTTATTAGCAGATTTTTGTTGTGTTTATCTTATTGAAACTTTTAGCAATTTTTCTCTCAGAATGTGAGTGAAAAAAAACTAAGATCCTTTATTGAGCCTAAAAAAATCAGAAGCCACCAGTCAAAACCATGATGTGAGTGCACTAATAGTAAATTCTAAATGCAAATGATTAAATTTTATTTTAAACCATATTTAAATCCTTACTTTTTCCAGGAAAGAAGATTTGCCCTCTGGCCTTTAAGCATTTATATTCATAGTGGGAGAGGGATATCAAGTTTTGACTATCTTTACTGAATTTATTGATGCTGTCTTACTAGGATGGTCTTCTCTTCTGTCTTACTAAAGAAGCAAGGACTTAGGAAAGCCTATATAAAAACACATAGAATCATGGAATGGTTAGGGTTGGAAAGGACCTTAAGATCATCTAGTTCCAACCCCCCTGCCATGGGCAGGGACACCTCACACTAA
>JAOEHY010027081.1:9492-23848 GCA_025447955.1 Psilopsiagon aurifrons | reverse complement strand
AAAAAAAAAAACAACACAGCTCCACACCGGCTACCAAGAAGGAGAAAAATGACTGCTACTGCCGAACCCAGGACACTGACCAAAGAGGTATTCCATACCATAGCACGTCATGCCCATTACATAAACTGAGGGAGTTACTAGGAAGGGCGAGATCACTGTTCGGTCGGGATGAGTATCAGTGGGTGGGTGGTAAGCGGTTGTTTTCTCTTCCCTTGTTATTTCCGTTATCATTATTATCATTGGTGGTAGCAGCAGCAGTTTGCATTATACCTTAGTTACCAGACTGTTCTTATCTCAACAGGTGGGAGTTACATTCTTTCAGTTCTCCTCCCCATCCCTCCGGGAGTGTGAATTTAGCTGATTTTAGGTTTGAAGGTGCAAAAATATATTGCACACCTGCACCATATTATTTTACAATGCATTATGGTTATCTTTCTCATCATATTGAGTGTGTGTGTGTGTGTGTGTGTGTGTGTGTGTGTGTGTGTGTGTGTGTTAAGTTTTTCATATTTAGCAGAAAGAGACAGTATTCACAGCATGGTATCTACCTAAACAACCAGCAAATATTGTAGTATGATACTGAAAGCACATATCATATTTGTAATTTTTTTTGTCATAAAAATATTATGTGACAAAGTTTGTCTTATATGCATATTAACAGTCATGATCATATCTGCTATTTTTATATGCTTTCAATAACATTTTGGCTTTCTATTACTTTTTAATGCAAAGCAAAGGAAGATTATTAAGTTACTAAAAGTAACAATGATGTTTATGTTATCTGGTAAGTTATGTGAAACTGTGCTCTTTACTCTGAATTTTAACTATAAGATTGCAAAGAAAAGGAAGTTTCTTTAGCAGTAATTTCATGTCTTAAAAAGAACAGACTCTTCTACGCCAGACAAAAGTATGGTTGTGACAGAAGAATTCAAAGGGGACAAAACACATAAATCCCTGGTGAGATAAAATTATGCATGTAAAATTACTTTAATTTAATCATGCTTTATACCAGAAAGGTTATCTGTTATTAGATGACACCCGTGCATCTTCAAGGAGCACTTCAAAAAGTTATTTTATTTGAGAGAAACTTAAAAAAAATAATTTGCTTTTGAATACTTGAACTCACAATGAATTATAAGATTGGTTTGAGCAATTTATTTGGTGAGCTGATTTTAAAAGCACATTTTTGACATTTTATTCTATAGGATTTCTTATCTGTTGCAAGTGAGCACAAGCACTTGATTGAACAAGTACTAGAACTTACAAAACTTTATTCAGCTTTCATGTTCCTTTGGTCAGACGCCTCAGGAAATGTGGGTGCTTTCTAAAGCTAAGTCTTATTTCCTAACTGGTGAAGAATAGATAATGACAGTGATGTCTTGGGGAAGTGCTTTTTAGGTCTTTGAATTCAAAGGGCTATCTAAGAATGCAGTCTCTTATAATTTAATTTCATATCCTGGCCAGAATAAAGAATTCATAACAGGTGAAAATTGAAAAGAGTGAAAAGGAATGAAGTTAGCACAAAAACCCTTAAGTGAAAAAATGTTCAGATGCTAGTCACCAAGATTTTCAGTGGAACTGCAAGTCCTTTATTATTCTAAACAGATTTGCCCATCTTCAATTACTGCTGTTGCTCTTACTGTAGTTAAGGTTTTCGTTTTCTTGCTTTTGCTCTGTTAGTAGCACATTATGCTTAATAACTGATACATTTTCTTTTCTTTTCTTTTTTTTATTTATTCCCTACATAAGACAATTTAGTACTCTACTGGAAAAGAAGTGTCATGCGAATAAATAAATGATGGTGAATTTTAAGTATAATAATTTAAAGATGTTATAGGAAGGCAATTGCTAGGAGGAAATGTTGCAATTAGTTATGAATTTTAGGTCTTGTAAACCTATGCATTGGACTTAACACACATGACTAGTAGAAGAGGGTTTGAATTTTAAATTTGTTCTTTTTTGAAGAAATTTACTGAAACCACAGTGACATAAGTATTCAAAACTGTACCTCATATTTTTAATTGCTAACATGATTCAAACATTTCTTATCTAGAATCCATTTTAAAAAATGGACAAATTCTAATCATAGTCCTCATGAGTGCAATTTTTTTCTTTCTTCTTTTTTTTTATTTTAATAAAATAGATTTATTCCATTGGTGCAATTTGAAACATATGACCACCATTGGTCATATCCATTCTTCCGCTGAGTGAAATAGCATACCTTGGGAGGTCTAGAATAAAGAGTAAACAAAATAAGCAATTGATTAAACAAGGTTGCATATGACTTAACTGCTGAGATTAGAGTTTTCATAGAAGAAAGTCCTGTTTGCGTAACTTAGTAAAACTGAGTTATTTTATTATCATGTTTGAAAACAAAATACCTATTTTTTATTTGGTCGGGTTTGGTTGGTTGTTTTTTTTTTCTTGTCTGTTTGTTCTTTCTTATATCACAGAGAAGTTTTCTTCTGCATCTGTAAACATAGGTTAGATAACATTTGGAAGTTTTCTGATCTAGCCGGGTGTTACAGCTATGTTCATAGACATCTGTGTTCATCATGTAGATACGTCCTTCATTTGCACTCGTAGTCTCTGACATAAGTGCACAAGCCTCATCATCAAATGAATACATATGCAGTATTCTGAAGTCAGGTGTTTGGAACTCACTTTAAGCATATTGAATAAAAATAAATAGCATATAAAATCATATTCATTTTGGTGTATCAAAAAGTGGCAGCCTATAGAAGTGACACTTTGCTCCCTACTCAGATTAAAATTTATTTAAGAAATACGTACTTTTACAAAAATAATACTTTTGAGATTTGCAGCTCTGGCCTTGTCCTGAAGCTTTCTATCTGCATGCTTTTGAAAGACACCATTTTTCATCCTGACTTAAATCTCTAGGACAGAATACAGCCTAGTTCCATATGCTCATTTCTGCTCTTTAACGTTTGGCTTAGGGATCATTTCATCAAAAATGAGGTTCACTTAAAAACTAATAATATAAGTGTAAGTGTGTTAACATGCCTACAGATTTACAGGGAACTCTAAATGTAGTTTAATTAAATTACTTTTTTTATGTGAAATGCAGCAACTTTTGCATAGTGTCAAGTGTCTTATGCAATCACAAGGGGTTTAAACAAAATTCAGTTGTCAAAAACATAGAGGAAATATCCTGAATGTAAAAAAGCTCACTTTGTCAGGACTTTAGGAATTGAATGGCAAAAATAGGCTTTGGGCCTTTTAATGTTTGGATTTGGTGAGAGAAATTTTGAAAGGTAAAACAAAGGTTGAATGCGGTCCTACCAGCCCTTCAGAATGGTGTTCAACTGCTTACGCTTAGGTTAACCAGAAAATTGTGTTGCATCTCTCTATAACAGTTTGCCCATTTAATGTTCATTATTTAAAACTAAAAAGGCATAAAGAAAGACATAAATTGTCATTTAGATGACAAATTATAAAATAAAATTAATAGGGACTTAATAAATTCAAGTACCAATTAGAGATTAAGTACATTAAACGGATGCTTTCTCTAACACACACCATACTTCATTAAAAACATAAAATGAAGAAATTAAGTCTAATGATGGCTTTTGAAGTTATTGAATGACATTTGCTAATCCTTTTTAATCCTAAACTCTCCTACTAAGGAATTTGGCCATTTCAATTAACATACACTAAGCGGGTTTCATTTTCTCAACTGCTGGTTAATGGACCAAAAGATGACTGTAGAAAACATCCACTCCTCATCTCATTGTCTGCACGCTTCAAGTCACCTAGGAATTTGTCAGCTACAGATGTTAGAAATCTGCAAGCTGTACCATACCCTCCTGTATAATTTTGGTAACTCCTCTGGACCACAGTAAGGAGACATTTTTGAGCAGTTCAGTTTTGAGTGAACTAATTTATATCAAACTACTATTGATGAAATTCTTCCCTCAAAATGAAATGGACTGGTTTTTCTAAGTTAAAAAACATTAGAAAATCTCCTTATATTCTTCTAGTGCATTTTCCATCTTCTGCATGCAGTTTGGTAAGAGAACAGAAGGCAGTAACAGAAATCCACAGCAAAATTTAAAAATACGGGAACTTCATGTGAAAGTTTTTCCATTAGCATTAGAGAAGCAGCCTCAATAAATTTTGTGTAAATATTTGATTGCTCATCAGGACAAAATATCTATCTTTTATTTCCTGAAAGTCAAGAAAAAGGCATTATATTATTTCAAAATAATGTACTTTGTGTTCTGGGTCAGCCTATTGCACTGATCATTCTGTTTGCTACTATAAATTTGCAGTATTACACGATGACAGATATTACTCAGTGTCCTGGTTTTGGCTATGATAATGTTGTTTTTCTTCCTAGAAGCTGGTACAGTGCTGTGCTTTGGATTTAGTATGAGATTAATGTTGATAATGCATCAATTAGTGGTAGCAGCAGCGGTTTGTGCTGTACCTCAGTTACTGGACTGTTCTTGTTTCAACTCATGGGAGTTACATTCTTTCAATTCTCCTCCCCATCCTTCCAGGAGCAGGGGGGGAGAAAGGGGAGGGGAGGCTCCAGAGACTGAGTAGTTTTTCTGAGTTGCAGCTGGGCTTAAACCATGACACTATTGTCTTGTCCAAAGGGATCAGGGGTGGAGATTGTAAAGAAAATACCTTTAAATTGGTGTAACCCATGATTTGAGTTGCATGTTGTGGGATTTATTGCAACAGGAGCCACCTGAACCAATGGAGGTCAAGTCTTACAAGAAGCAGTGTAAGTGGAGCAGTGATCTGACCTGAGCTGGATTTGGTGGCCATTAACTTCAAGCACACAATTATTGAATGGGAAGATGCTTGCTTGCCTTACTGATGACTGTTTCTCACTTCTTTAAAAGAGCACCTTGCAAGTCATTTTATTTATATGGGAATAGGTTTTCACTATTTATTTTCAGTATTTCAGTCCCAGTTCTTAGTGTAAACTGAGAAGAATCTTCTGAAATACATGCAGTTGAACTGGAATACTAATTAAAAAATCAGATTTTCTTTAAAAATGTAATAATTTTTAAATTCATAAAGTACCACTTTCTCTTGGAAATCTTGGAAGTTTTGGTGTTGGTTTGTTTTTTGTTTGGTTTGTTGTTTGTTTTTTTTTTTTATAATGTCCAATCTAGGTATTGTCTAATTAATCAATTATTTATCAATGGCTTCTGTCTTTTCTGGTCCTGCTTCATGCAGCTTCATGCTTTGTGTCAGCTTGTAATAGTGCAATTTATCAGCACAGCAAGATCAGAAAACACAGAAAAATTCAGTTAATCAATACCCCTGCAGTGTGTTTGTCATTACATTCAGGAAAGGTTTAGCATGTCATTCCTAACTACAGGCCATAAACTGCCTGAGGTCTGTGTGAGCTCTTGATGTGACTGCTAGTGCCTCATGCAGATCTAGGGCAGAATACAGCTGTAAGGGTTTGCTAATCATGCACCCCCTGCAGACCGCTAGCACCTTGGATTGTAAGAAAAAGTGACACCACTGCTTCTGATATTCCTCCTGAAATAAACTTATGGTTTTGAGCCTGTAATTGACAGACCTAGGCAAAATCCCTAAACAAATGCTGTTTAAAACTCATGCTTATAAGCAGAGAAACTAAGCATAGTTTCTGTTTAACATTTTAAATTACCCCTTCAGTGTTTGGGGGTGGGGATTTGTTGTTGGGGGCTGATGTTCGTGTTTTTAAGAGCATTTCAGTACCTTTACTCTGGATCAAGGTGGGTAATGACAAACTAACACTGAAGAAAGTATTTTTGAGGCACTTCATTAACAAGGGATAGGGGTAGCACAATATGCTTAAAACCATAACGAACTGAGGGAAAGACAGAGCCTTTTTGTTCTGCAGAGCCACAAGAATTCCAAAAAATGTGTAGTTTCATATCTATAAGAGAGATTTATATGAATTACCTTATTTATGGAACTTCCATGCTTTTTTATACTGAATAAGAAGTTGGGAAAATGCTGGTGATGACTGTGATAATGCTTTGTGATGGCAATGACAAGTTTATGACAAATTTTTGTACCACTAAAAGTTAACTCCTGCCTTTTGTCTTAAAACTCCCCATTGTCTGGTGTTTTGTAATCCCCTGTGAAGTAGGTAGTTTCCATCTTGAACTTAAAGCCACTTATCTGCTTGACATTTGCTCAGAGCAATGTCTGAGCACTATGGTTTATATCATTGTATAAAGCACTGGTATAGTTTAAAACATATTTTATATCAGTTACTTTAAATAAGATGCTGTTTAAGATATGCAGTCATTTACTCCAAATCCTCAGTAAAATATTCCCTTTTTAAAGAGGTCCTGTGGACAGTTTATTCAGTTAATACTCTGAGATAAAGTTCAAAGACTCAAGGGTGAATATCAGCCAAATTTACAGAAACCTGCAGCTCAAATTCTTAGTAGGCTTATCGAGTCATTGCTCCATTGGAATCAATGTGACTATATACGCTCACTACAAATCAGAATCTGTACTGGCACGTTTATCTAAAGCTAATTTTAAATACTTTCATCTTGAAATCAAGTAAGATTTTTAATAAGTATAGGCTTTTCTGCAAGAGTTTTGATATGAGTGCAGCAAGGATAAAAGGTCTACTGTCAGCATAAATTAGAGATAAAACAGGAAGAGGAAGGAAGGACAATTAGAAAGATTACGATGGTCAACTGATAAACTATAGGCTTGAGTACAAGTGAGATATGCTCATTGAATTAACCCTGAGCGTTTTTATATTGAGTAGAGTTCTGATGTACTGTTAAAATTTCATGACTTAAGGCTTATTTCTGATCTCCTTTTGACTTACATTTTTTAATATGCTAAAAAGCTCCCTCCTCAACTTTAGATGAATTTATTTTTAAGTCAAAAGGGGTCCATTACAATCATTTAGTCTGAACTTTCATATAATGCCTGTCACATGTTTTGAAGCAAAAGAGTACTGTTTTCTTTGCAATAATTTGTATTTTTATGTCTGTTATTATTTTTTGCACAGTATTTCTACAAAGTGAGATCTATGGATTTCTGTGGGGACAGTCTCACTCTATGATTTAAGTGGGCTGTAAGGCAAAACCAAGCATTCATCCCTGCTATTTTATATCTCACTATTATTCACAGAATAGGTAGCATTTTGTGGGATAAGCCTTTTAAAGCCTTCCAGTGCCTATGTCTTCCATGTTAGATTGCTTGGTTTCTGAGCCTGTGCATATTTATTCAGAAACAAATTTAAGGGCTTATTTTTTTTTAATTGGGATTGTGAATGGCTTAGCTGTGGTTTTGTTATTGACTACCATTATTATAGTAATTTTTAATCATGATAGAATACATATTTCTGAAAAACTGGAGGGCAAAACTCAGGCTTCCAGCTCCGGAATGCACCCTTCTTATAGCTGTTTCCTTGTATTACATTGCTGTATTATTGTGTCATCTGACAGAGGAAGAAGGATAGAGGCAACTGCCTAGTTAGTTAATTGTATGTATTAAGATATTTCTCCTAAAGGAATCAGCATTATTCACTCTTGCAAGCCCAAGTGAAATATGCTCATTATAAATGCAAACTCAAGAAGGAGTCCAGCTGTGATTCTGGATGAAATTATCTAGAGGAATTTTGCAGTTGTAAACCAAATGTCAAATTTAGTGAGAATCCAAGGGGATAGTAATACAATGAGGGTGGCAATAAAGGTACTTTGGACCACAGAGTGATTCACCTAGTCTTGGGGCCCCTTCAAGTGTTGGCAAAAGTTCAGTGGATGCTTGTAGGCAGACCAATGTCTTTGAGTACTTTGTTCTGGCAGCTAATAATAAATCCACTGTACATTTTTTCAGCCCTGATATTCTCTGGATAATGGCCAAAGAGAAAGGCATTTATCCACCATGTGCATCTACTTAAAAGCTGGAACAAATCCTCATTTTTATGAAACAAGTCACTCACTCATGGCCTTCATTTTTGCATAGCAAGCGTAAATTATTTTCTGGAGCATTTCTGTGCAATTATGCTCTTTCCTGGAAAATCTACTTAGGAAGGAGGTACTTTGTAAATATAAAATATAATGTTGTTAATTACCTAAAAGCCAAAACTGAATGAAATTTTGTAACCATGCCTCTCTTTTAGTCTTAGCATATGTATCACCTTTCTTGTGCACTGCATATCATCCAAGTTCATTTAAATGAATTTTATACTGCCATATGTTGTGATGAAGTAAATAAGGGGAATGATAATCCTCATGACTGTCTAGGTATGAAGACTGGAAAATTGAGATTGGGCCCATTTATTAAAATGCAGGTTTTTTTATAGTAATAATAATTTTACTGAGTTTTCAAGTGACTTATCATCTGGAAAAACTGAGATAAAAGTCAGAATGTTAAGCACTACTACATTATCAGACATTATTACATGGGGAAAAAGTTACGCTATGAAACTGAAAACTTTTGGAACCTGATGTTTGGTCTATGAAAAATTGTTATCAGAGTTGTATTACAGTTTTGTATTCGGGTACTAAGTGTACATTGATCATTTTTAAAAGTAGCAATTTTGGTTTGTAGAGATTCATATGAAAGTCTAGTTAAACGTCACATTTGCTCACACCACCCAAAAACTCCATGAATGGTGAAGAATAATTCTCTATAGTTTATTAACATAGTATGTGAACAGATTATTGTAATGTTTGTCAATATTGATTAATGGCAGGTTGTTTAACAAACAAGCAGGAAGATTTGACTGTAGACAAACATTTCATTGGTAGATGTCCCACTGCTGAAAACATTCAAGGTAAGGTTAGATGCAGCTCTGAGCTACCTGGTCTAGTTGAAGATTTCCCTGTTTATTGCAGAGGGTTGGACTAGATGACATTTAAATGTCTCAATCCAAACCATTCAATGAGTCTATGCAATTGAAATGTGTGAAATCAGCCATTCTTAAGAAATATTTTGGCTGGTAAAGAGATGTGGCAATAGTTGCAGTTTGGAAAAAAGTTATGCTTTAGTAATCATTTGTTCTTAATGATTTTTTATTCTCTTTTTCTTCCTTACAGCACCCACTCTGACTTCTTACTTGACCAATATAACATTAACTAGCTTCTTCGACAAAAATTTTCTCTTTTATATTGTCCTTGGTGTTCAGACATTGTGAGAAAGGTTTATAAGCTCTAGCACTGCTTTAAGCATGACACCAGCTTAGTACTGATTCATTTATGTCTGGATTTAATCAAACATGAAGCAAGCTTACATCTGCTTGCAAAAGATTATGCAGATGTTCCAGTATGCTATTGGTAACCCAGGGCACAGTTACTCAAATTCTTAATATAAACTGTAACTTATGATTTTTTAAAATCTCGGAAATAATGCTGTTTTCACTGCTTCTCAGTGATGTTCCCGATGACTGGAAAAAGAGTAATATAACCCCATTTTCAAGAAGGGGAAAATGGATGACCCAGGGAATTACACACCAGTCAGTCTCATCTCTGTGCCTGGCAAAATCTTGGAGCAGATTCTACTGGAAAGCATGCTGAGGCACATGAAGAACAACAAGGTGGCTGGTGACAGCCAGTATAGCTTCACTAAGGGGAAATCCTGCCTGACCAATTTGGTGGCCTCCTATGATGGGGCTACAGAACTGAGGGACAGGGGTAGAGCAGTTGATGTCATCAGAGCCTTGAGCGTCATGGTTTAGTGGGAGGTGTCCCTGCCCATGGCAGGGGGGTTGGAACAAGATGATTTTAAGGTCCTTTGCAACCCTAAGTATTCTATGATTCCATGATCTACCTGGACTTGTGCAAAACGTTTGACACTGTCCTGCATGACATCCTTGTCTCTAAATTGGAGAGTCATCAATTTGATAGGTGGACCACTCGGTAGATAAAGAACAGGCTAGACGGCTGCACGCAGAGTTGTGGTCACTGGCTCAATGTCCAGCTGGAGACCAGCAACAAGTGGTGTCCCTCTGAGACTGGTGTTGGAACCAGTCTTGTTCAACATCTTTGTTAGTGACATGGACAGTGGGATTGAGTGTGACCTCAACAAGTTTTCCAATGACATCAGGCAGTCTGGTTTGATTGATACTCTGGAGGGAAGGAATGCCATCCAGAGGGACCATGACATGATTGTGAGGTAGGCTGATGCCAACCTGATGAACTTTAACTATGATAAGTGCAAGATCCTACCCCTGGGTTGGAGCAATCCAGGCACAGGTACAGGTTGGGCAGAGAAGAGATTGAGAGCAGCCCTTCAGAGAAGGACTTCAGGGTGGTGGTCAATGAGAAACTGAACAAGAGTTGCCAGTGTGCGCTCGCAGTCCAGAAAGCCAACCACATCCTGGGCTGCATCAAAAGGAGAGTGACCAGCCGGTCAAAGGAGGCAATCCTGCCCCTCTACTCTGCTCTTATGAGACCTCACTGGGATTATTGTGTACAGTCTTGGTGTCCTCAACATAAAAAGGACATGCAATTTTTGGAACAAGTCCAGGGGAGGGCCACGAGGATGATCATGGGACTGGAGCACCTCCTGTACGAAGACAGGATGAGAAAGTTGGGGCTGTTCAGCCTGGAGAATGCTGCTTGGAGACCTCATAGGAGCCTTCCAGTATCTGAAAGGGGCCTATGAGTATACTGGGGAGGGACTTTTCATTAAGGACTCTAGTGATAGGACAAGGGGTAAGAGATTCAAACTTAAACAGGGGAAGTTTAGATTGGATATGAGGAAGAAGTTCTTTACTGTGAGTGTGGTGAGGCACTGGAATGGGTTGCCCAGGGAAGTTGTGAATACTCCATTGCTGGCAGTGTTCAAGGCCATGTTGGACAGATCCTTGAGTGGCATGGTTTGGGGTGAGGTGTCTCTGCCCATGGCAGTGGTGCTGGAACTTGATGATCTTAAGGTCCTTTCCGACCCTAACTATTCTATGATTCTATAAATCCAAAGGTGATCTCCTGGTAGATGAGGGTCATTAAGTCAACTTGGCTTTGCCATTCTTGTGGAACATAAGCTGTCATGTGATCTGGGTCTTAAGCCTGCATAGAGAGTGCCATAGTATTTTCCATGAGAGAGTAATTCACTATCCTTAATAGAGGTGTCTTGACTGGCAGTCGTTTGTTCTTCATTGACTTGGAAATCACATTACAGATGTAACTTAATCAGGCCTATCTTTTGTCAGCTAAATCAAGATGAGATGAATCCCAGTTTTGCTGAGTTTCTCAAAACCTTCATGAAAAAATTTCCCGTTTCAGGTTATTATTTCTAAGATAAAAATTTGGAAAGTGTCTAATGATAAATACTTTGGAACAATGACATTTTGATTCTTTTTTTTTTCTCTCAGAATATTTCTGAAACATTCCCATGAGTTTCTAATTTATCAAATTTTGCAGGCAGTTGTAGGGTACAAAAATGTCCATACTGAAATAAGAGGCCAATAATGTATATATTGCCATGGGCAGAAACACTGAACATAAAATAAAACATTTTCCAAAGCATTATGGAATTAGTGTCTTCGCCATTTTGCTCTTCTATCACACACAGCTCAATAGGTCACCTATATGCTGGTAGTGTAGATGATCTTACGTCCTGTTAAGTAATGAAATACATGATACATGAATTTGTGAATAAAAAAGTCTCGTGTCTATGGACTACTATATATAATTCAGAAGAGGAACAGGCTATCATTCATAGAACATCTGTGATCTAATCAAGAGCTTTAAGCACTGTATAACAAAGTTTTAAAGTACTGCAGTTGTATGTACGAATATATAAATATGTATATATTTATACAGTACTTATCTTTATTTGGTCACAGCTGTTCCTTTTGGTGTGCAGATGTACTTGAATTTTAATCTGCAAAATCTCAAGACTGTGGAAATCTTGACTCATAAAAATACAAAGAGTATATTGCAAGGTTTTATCTTTGCTTAAGAAATGCTACAAGTTGTGATGTGAGACATGGCATGTTCCATCAAGTTGAACAAATAAATGAAAACATTTATCCTTCTGATCTTCTTGCATGTAAAGGCTGTCAGGATAAACTGTCTGTTAAGAAAATGGAACATAATTAGTCCTGACTTATTCCAAATACTCTCAGTATAACTCAAAATGAGGAAATTTAATAGTTAAGAGGAGACAATTAAGATAGCTGTCATTTTGTTTTACATTTGTCCTCAATGTTTCTTTGTCAAGCAGTTTGTGTTGCTTATATTCAGTACAGCATCTGTACATAATATGACAGGAAAATTCTGGCATTCACTTGGCCACCGGGAGTTTACTCTGGCTGGTACTAAGGGGAAAGTCTGCAATTATTCTGCTACTCCTCTGGAAAGAAGTCTTTAAATCAGCAGAGGACTGAGGTTTATTCTTTTTATCTGAGTATGAATAACAAAGTCCATTAGTTTTAGTTTTCACTACTAAACAAAAAGAAAATATACAATCATCAATCCAAAAAATAATTTAATCAAAACATTTAAATTTTTTTCTAATTTAAATTAGAATTTCCAATCATAATAGCTTTTCCTTTTTATATAGATTGTAGTCTGCTGAGGCCAGAAGCTTAATACAGCGTCTATCATCTGCAGTGTCTACTATGGAGGCTTCTCTCTGTCCCTCCAGTGAAACTGGAAATCTGATTTTAAGTATATACTTAAAGTATACATGTATATATTTATGGCTGCTAAGATGGAAGTCTCAAAATACTGAAAGTAATTTTTATTCTTTTCTTGATTTTGCAGGCTATTTGCCATGCCAGTATGTTTTGAAATACTAAAGTTAAACCTCCCAAAACAGCCTGTATATGTATATAAACCACTTTACTGTATCTCAAAGTCTGAAGGGAAAAAATAGAATTTGCTTTACCTGCTCTATTGTGATTTTCATTTAATATCTGTGTGCCATTATAATCTTATAGGCTGTCAGTACTAACATTTTAGGTAGCGTGTTTAATTGCAGATCTTTTATCTCAACTGAAATTATTCCTGTTAACTTTAAGTCAAACGGTGGGCAGCATGATGATTCTTATCAAAGTTTTGAATTTCCTTAAACATCTGTAAACCAAATCAAGCACAGACTAACTCCTCTGGAGTAATCCAGATGCTTCATCTTGCATATTTCAGCTACAGTGTAGGTTATTTAACTCTAGAGCTGAACAGAGTTTCACTGAAGTGAAGCATTTTGAGCAATTTTTTTTTTCTGGATTTGCCATGTCTCAGTTTCCTTACTAGAAGTTTTTTCATTTACATCCAAACTTGTTAGCCAAAAGTCAGCTAAAGTTCTAATTGAACATATCATATTCTTTTTTGTGAATCAAGCATACTGCATGAGGCAGAAGGATCAGACAGAGCATACAGACTTTGAGGCTTAACTGTCCAATATACAATAGTAATGGCAGATGCCTTTACTGAGTTTTGCTAAGCAAGATAAAACAACTTCTTGAAATATGAGAGATTCATTGGTATATTTGTGCATTTTTGCTCTTTGGGATGTCAAGCATGATTAGACAAGGAGCTTTCTGTCAGCTGTGATAGCTAAATTCCTCTATGCTGCTAAAAGCTGTGCTGTCTACCATGTCTTCAACTTTGCTGTCTTGGGATTAAGGATAGGACTGATAGAGTAATGAGGTTAGAGATACATACACTCTTAAGCTTTTCAACTGAGACAAAATAAACAGAAAATAAGAAAAAAAAAGAAAAGAAGAAAGTAAAGCTGAACTTTGCTCTGATTCCTCTGATTATTTTCCTGACCAACTAGGAAAAAAAATGGTAATTTTCTTCAGCATGGCCCGTTTGACAAAAATGCACTTACAAAGGATACGTGTAGTGCATTTATGCAAACACTAACAAGGTAGTGAGAGAGGTGGACAGAAAATACATTTTAAAGGGAAGGCAGTGAGACAGAGCTCAAGAATATTAATAAGAAATAATACAATCTGTCAGAATTGTATGTTGATAAAATCATGACAGAAACAAGGATTGTGCTTTCTTAGTGTTGCTACAGGGATAACTGTCCTTGATTTTATCTAGTAAATCCAGCTTTATAATGCCTGCTTCAGTTGACAGAATCGATACAGTTTTCCTGCTGAGTGATTTATAATTTCTACACTATGTGTAAGAATCATAAAGATCCACTATAGATCTCTGTCTAAACTTCTTGCTAGTCCAGATTAAGAAACTGATTTGGAATAATTCTTCATCTGACAGTAGATGTATCCCTTGCAATGACAGACAGATAATTCACAAAGAATGATCTATTGGCTGATATCAGACCATCTTTCATATTCATGCAAGCTGGTGTGGATTTGTCGTGGTTTAGGCCATAAATCAGCCACGCAGTTTGTTCACTCACTTCCCCCTTTTTCTTCCCTCTGCTCCTG